>CAUYPK010150904.1:0-12275 GCA_963574355.1 Loris lydekkerianus | reverse complement strand
GTGAAGAGAACGCCCACCTGCCAAGCCACCTGCACATGCTCCTCCCTGCATGTGCCCCTCCCTGCAGGTGCTCCTCCCTACACTTGCTCCTCCCTGCACTTGCTCCTCCCTGAAGATGCTCCTCCCTGAAGGTGCTCCTCCCTGCACGTGCTCCTCCCTGCACATGCTCCTCCCTGCTCTTGCTCCTCCCTGCACTGCTCCTCCCTGCATGTGCCCCTCTCTGCACGTGCTCCTCCCTGCAGGTGCTCCTCCCTGCACTTGATCCTCCCTGAAGGTGCTCCTCCCCGAAGGTGCTCCTCCCTGCACTTGCTCCTCCCTGAAGGTGCTCCTCCCTGCACTGCTCCTCCCTGCACTTGCTCCTCCCTGAAGGTGCTCCTCCCTGCATGTGCCCCTCCCTGCACGTGCTCCTCCCTGCAGGTGCTCCTCCCTGAAGGTGCTCCTCCCTGCACATGCTCCTCCCTGCACTGCTCCTCCCTGCTCTTGTTCCTCCCTGCAGGTGCTCCTCCCTGCATGTGCTCCTCCCTGCACTTGCTCCTCCCTGCACGTGCCCCGCCCTGCAGGTGCCCCTCCCTGCACGTGCTCCTCCCTGCACTTGCTCCTCCCTGAAGGTGCTCCTCCCTGCATTTGCTCCTCCCTGCACTTGCTCCTCCCTGAAGGTGCTCCTCCCTGCATGTGATCCTCCCTGCACATCGTCTGCCCAGCAGTGCTCCTCCCTGCACTTGCTCCTCCCTGCACGTGGTCCACCCTGCACATGGTCTTCCCTGTGGGATGTTTACTCGCTACCTTTCCTTGCTGATCTGTGTTATCTATCTCCCACTCCTATCTGACAAATAGTGTCTTACCTCCCTGAAGTGCCATTTTCCAAACTCATCCTCATCTTCTATAGAATCTTTTTCTTTAATAGCACAAGTCTGTCTGGTCTCTTTAACACATCCATGTGATCCTGTGGAAGAGACTTAGACAACACTGGAAGATGTAACTGAATGAGAACAGAGCCTGGAAGAGCAGATGCTGTTTTTTAAAGCAATTCCTATGTCAATGACAAATACCAAATATCAGAAACTACAGCAATAACAATGTAAGAACAGATGCAATTCTTGCTAATAATAAACCAAATCCATGGCATCCTGAAGTTTCAAGTGAAAAAAGAAATTACTTCTTTTAATGATCTCATTTTCAAGATGAGCCAACTTAAGCATGGTGATGATTACAGGATAGACACGAGACATCAAGACCCAAAGTCAATTAATACAGAGCCAATTAGGAAGTCTTTATTAAAGAAAAGTCCAAACGGCTGGCTGTTCCCCCAATATGGAGAGCAGCCCAGACCACCGGTAGAGTTCAGCTCATATAATGTGGGCTGATGCTATCTTGGGTGAGTTTGTGTGATCAGAAAATTACAGAGACAGGCATTGTTTAAATGCTTACAGGGTATACAGTAAAAACAATCACAGACATCCAGTCACATCGGTTTCAATTATTCCTTCTAACGCTCTTTCTAGCCTCCGTGTCTGGTTGGGCCTCTCAGTTTGGGGGGGTCGTGGAGGGTAAATTGGGGAAGTGCGGACCAGTTTCTGCAGCTCAGACTTCTCAGCACCACCACCTCTGCTCCCCCCCCACCTTTTTTCTTCTGTCTCCTTTAACATTTCACTAAACAGTAAACAGTTTAAAATAATTTCTTACACACTTATACTATACTTAATGTCCAATGCTTTCTACCATTTATCATTTATTAATCTTTTTGTTATCTATTTTACCTACTCCTAAACTATTGTTAAGCCTCAGTAACTTCCCTAAACTACAGTTCAGCAGTCTTCCCCCACCTCCAGCTATTGATTATGTCTTGCTGATTGAGCAAGAATTTAAGGGTGAAGCAAAAAGGAAGGCAACAAAGGAGGGGGGGGGGAGAGTGACAGGATTTTTATCCCATCTCCTGACCTTAAATGAATTTTCTAAGGTTAGGTAGGTGGCCCAGCTGGAAAAACCTCAGGTCACTGGATCTTACCTGACACACTGTCCCCTCCTCCTGGTCGGCTTTCTCAGCTGCCCCCTGTGCATGTGGACAAAGGACCCCAAGGCACGACACGGGGGTGCCAGATGATACGACCTTGAGGTCTTCATAACGGAGGAGAGAAGGCTTTGGGTTGTCAAAATTGAGGGACAGGAGGATCTTGAATCAAAGACTGGGCAAAGTCTCAAAGAAGGAGAGGCTGGCTGCAGGATCCCCCTTCCCCCGGCCAGCACCAACTCTTTTCTCTTACTGTGAGTGCTCACATGAGAACTTTGCACTATTTTTGGTGTTCAGTATAAGGAGAATCTCCTTGGATGATGCTGGAGCCTCCTGAACTCTTGAAATTAGCTCTCAAGGCAACCTTCCAGAAGAAGCGCCCGCTGGTAATTAGATTCCCATAAATAGTTAAGAACAGAAGGGACGCTCTGAGGAGGGTCGCAGTGTCCTGGGCTCATGCTCTGTGTGAACTGTCACTCCTGTGTGGCTCTGCAGAGGGTCACAGTGTTCTGGGCTGTTTCTCTGTGGGAACTGTCACTCCTGTGCTAGTGGGCACTTTCTGTTTGCATGACCACCATGGAGTAAAAGCACATTGGCATTGAGGAATAATATCAGCGATGTTGAATGTTTTCAAAAAGCAATGTCCTCCCATCAGCAGGGGAATACACGTTATCCAAAGTCATTTATCAATGCATATTTCAGAGCTCATCAAGACATTTATTTGCAACGTGGATAATGTTCATTTTGTGTCATCTCACCAGACAAAGCCATTACTCGCCCAATGCTGGATGACAGATGACCCAGCTGCCCTATCTTGGGCTGGGCGAGTACAGACAGGGCGGGAGGAGCAGCTGTGGTGCCTGCCATCGTAATCCCCAGCCCTATCGGCTCTCAGTGCTCTTTTCTTTTTTAATGTGTCACAAATTAGATGACATGGGAAAGCCATTTTAAAAATGAGTCCCCTCACTTATAAAAAATTCAGCTGTCTTAGGAGGCCAAGAAACCTACATTTCAATGAAGAATTTAAAAAATGAAAAAAACAGACCCATCACCACTTTATATGTGGTATTTGTAAAAGGGGTTGCATTTGAATGTGATCCCTGAGAAATGTGGAGTTCCAGAAAAATCAGGCATTTCTGAGTATTGCATGAATAAGAAGTGAAGAACCTACCAGCTCTTCACCCAACGTCTGTGACAAAATCACAAGGTGGAGATTCACTTTGTAAGTCCCGTTTTTTGAGTGACTTTGAAAGTTAAAATGACATCCACAGACTGGAAAGCCAGTGAGGCCTGGACCAGTGGTCCTTGTCCTTCCACGAGGACATTTGATACGTTCCTGGGCTCCAGCCAGTGTTCTCATGGTTTTCCCACTGTGAACAGGCACTTTCTTTATCACCTTATTTCTGGAATGGACACGTTCATTATAAACCGCTCTGTGACTCATGCAGCAGGTTTATAATAGGAGACAATTGGTTTCCCACTTTGTGCCTCTGCGCTGGGCCTTTGTGTTGGTCTGCTGGTCACTGGTCAGTTCTTTGGGACTGAGACTCAGCTTTGCTTCCTGCTTACTTTAGATCTAGGTGAACTGCTGCCTCCAAGCCCAGATCCTGGACCCACAAACGTTCGCCAGACCCCTTGTTCCAAGTGGCTGTTAGGACTTGCGTCTGTGGCCTAACACTCTGGAACCCCCGACTTTCTCTTCCAACCCCATGGAGCCTCCCGATCCCTGAGTCGGGCAGCTTCTCTGTCCACTCTGCCAAAGTTCAGTTTCAGTGGCCAAGATTTAAGGACACAAATGCTTCCTTTGTTTTAATTGTTCTTCCTAAACATTCTTTTTGCTTTAGCTAGTCCCTCACTCCTTCCAATATTTATTAGCTCATTCGAAAGTATTTATGGCTTCTGTGTGGTGCCAGGCACTGAAACCAGAAGAAAGAAAAAGCGGGCAAAGTTCTTTCCCTGAGCCAGCTCTCAGTGTAAGGCCATACTCTCTATAGTAATACATTATATGTATTTATCTAAGCCTTTAAAGGTCAGGAAGAACTTTCACATGCATTTCTTGACCATTGTGCTTTAAGCTATAGATAGATTAATTGACTTTCCATATTCTAGACCCCAACTATTCCAAAGGGGTCATGAAACTAGCTTTCCCATGATGTAATTCATATTCGTTCTGGAGAGAAACCTTGTAAAATAATGGATGTGGGAAAGCCTTCAGCTTTCTTTCAACATGCAGGAATTCATACAGGAGAGAAATGCTATAAATGTTTTGTTGCCTGAGACAACTGGCATATTGACCTGCATTAGCTAGTGGATTTTCTATCTAATGAGGCCTCAATTCAGAACCATTTGAGCTTTTAATACCAGATTCATCTCTTCTAAACTGAGAGAATGTGCAATTTATGCTCTTAAAATATGATTTACATAACTAGCTTAGCATGGTCACAGTTGTTAAGCCTGCAGAGTCCAGTGCAATCATATAATTTTATTATTACGTTTTGCACATTCTGGTGAAAGCCATCATGTGGTAACTATTCACTGCAATCAGACAACACACAACTGTGCCATTAGAAAGGATGAAAACACCCAAATGTGTTCTGTTGTCTGTTTGGTGAACTGAAAAACATACTTGTGAGAATTTCAAGAAAAATTTGTCAATGGTATAAAAATCCACATCCAGAGAGTTGTCATGATAATGTCACTTCAAAGAGATACATTTTTGAACTCCATACTCTGGGGTCCTTGTTTACTTTTAGGTGATTTGCTAGTGGCTATACTGTTGAGAAACAGTGTTTCTCAACTGTTAATATATGTTTACTGTGCTTTGAGCTTCTGTAGAAATTTAATTAATGATCTTTAAACATTTTTTTGCAGCACACCTAGGATCCTCTCATGGCACATGGGCTGAGAATCACTGTTACAGGGAAAGTGTCCTGCAGGTGGGGTGAGCACCAGGTATAAAGCCTCAAACTTGACAGGTGAATGATGGAAAGGGGGAAGGCAGGGAACTAAGACCCAACATCTACTGCATCTTGGCACTTGCCAGCTGCTCAGACTCCTCAAGACAGCTTTAGAGATGGTTCTTCAGCTAGAAAATGTAATTGGCTCCTGAATACACACACATCCAAGAGCACTTGGTACTGGTCGCCAGGACTGCAGGTGATCTCAGTGTTTCAGTGTCTCTGTTGAAGTTCAAAATTTGGGAAGCATGTAGTAAATTTTTTAGATTTCCAGAATCCCAAAATGTACACGAGACAGCCTGTCATTCAGACAATGATGATAGCTAATAACAATGTCACTATGCACTGGAAATTCTGAGAGTGAATTCTAAGTGTTCTTACCACAAGAAAAAACATTATGTGAGGTAATGCAGATGCTAAATGGTTTAATTTAACCATTCCATAATGTATGTATGTATGTATGTATGTGTATATATATATATACATATATATATATCAAAACATCATGTTGTACAATATAAATATACGCAATTTGTGCTTGTCTGATAAAATTTTTAAATAAAGTATATTTTTTAAAAATGCATGTTTTAAAGAAGAATTCCAATTCACAATAACCATAGCACCTAAAAAGTACCCAAGTATAAAATTAACAATTAATATAGAGAAAACTATAAAATTATACTAAGGAAGTAAGGAAGTTGGAGGAAGTAGAGAAATACTTCTATATGTAATGACTCAATATTAGAAAGGTGAACAATTTTTCTAATTAATCTTTAATTACAATGAATTCCTAATCAAAATTCCTCACAGAAGAGTACATGTGCAGAAATAGCTAAGATGCTTTTCAAAGTGTTATAAAGTATAGTAACGACAATAACGTGATCTTAGCTTAAAACTGGCTAAATGGTAATAGAGCAGATTAAGAGAGCCCAGGTGGATACACATATAGCACAGGACCAACAGTTTAAACCAGTGGAGACAGGATTAACAGTTCAGGAATGAAGCTAACTGACCATCCACTCACAAAAACACGTTCTTGATGGATTGAAGATCCGTGTGTGTGCACATGAGCTGCACACTTTCACCCTGAGAGGTATCCGTGCCTATGCACAGGGAGGTTGCACAGATCAAGGAGAGGCATTGCATAATCATTTTAATAATGAAATACCAGAAACAGGGTTCATTACAGCTAGAATTATGAATCAAATCATACGAATCATATCCAAACATGAAACCTTATATAATTGACAAAAAGATGAAGAGCATTCATGTACTATCACATTAAAAGGTCTCAGAGTCACATCATTGGGAGTAAGATACAAGTTATAAAAAATGTCTAACGTTATACTATTCTGTAAATCGATTTAAAGAAATCATTCCACACAAAACTCTACTATTATAAACATATGTATATATCCACACAAACTCTACTGATTATATACGTATACTGTGAACTAAATAAAATCGTAAGGCTCCCCTCAGGGGCTGACTGCTGAACCCCCTCTTGGTCAAGGGGATTCCTACAACTGAGCTCTCGCCATGAGAAAGGGGATCACACAGGCCTCATCATGTCCCTTTCATTCTTGGAGACATCCCTTGTGACTCACTAACAGGCCTAAGGCTATGCAAGACACACCTGTTGGTCCTCATATACACAACAAACCACTAAGTCTGTCTGGTACTTTGTCTCTGAGTCTCTGATTAACATTATCTTTTCTTTTTTTTTTTAATTGAGACAGAGTCTCACTTTGTCACCCTCTGTAAAGTGCTATGGCATCATAGCTCACAGCAACCTCAAACTCTTGGACTCAAAGCAATTCTCATGCTTCAGCCTACCTGGTTACTGGGAATACAGGTGCAGACCACAACACCTGGCTATTCTTTTTTAGAAAAAGGGTCTCACTTTTGCTCAGGTTGGTCTCAAACTCCTGAGCTCAGGCAATCCACCTGCTTCAGCCTCCCAGAGGGCTGGGATTGCAGGCGTGAGCCACTTCATCCCCCTGATTAACATTCACCTAAGCATTCCTTTTCTCTGATTCCTGATCTTTAGACAGAGCCTCTTTCAGCCAATTGTCAGTTAAAGAATCTGTAAACCCACCTATAACCTATAAGCTCCACTTCCAGACATCCCACCTGTTGGGGCCAAACGAATGTATGTTTTCCACATATTGATTTATGAGCTCACCCATAATCCCTGTCTCCTAAAATGTATAAAAACCAAACTGTAACCCCACCATCTCGAGTCCACATGCTCGAGGCTTCTTGGTGGTGGCTCCAGGTGCTGCTCCCGGGTCTCAGCAGAGGTCCCACCAGCCAAGGGTCACTCAGGCCAGTATTCTAGGAGCCATCTTTGAACCCTTTCTTTCCCTCAAAACCAATATCCAGTTTTCAGGAAACATAGTTATGAAAATATGCCAGGATCTGCCTTCCTCTCACTCACTCCCTGGCTGGCCCAAGATTGTCCTGTCTGTCACCAGGGCCACTGCCCTGATCTCCTTACCTGTCCCCATCTCCACTTTTTGCTTCTTGTATTCTGTTCTCCAAACAGCCTTGAGAGGTTCTTTTAAAATGGAAACCTAATTGCCTCATTTCCCTGCTCAAATCTCTCCATTGGCTTTCTGTTATACCGGGAGCAAAATCCATGAGCTTTGTTTTAGAACCTGTGCTTTGCGTGATCCTCATTCTGTCTCCTCTTTGTCTGGATTCCTGTTCCTTACCTCTCCTCACTTACCCCACTGCAGCAGGCTGCCTTCCCAGATTTGCCTCAAAGGGAACACAAGGCCGCTTCTGCCTCAGGGCCTTTGCCCTCACCATTCTCCACCTGAAACACTCTTCCCTAGATATCATACAGCTCATTTCCTTGCATCTTTCAAACATTGTCACCGCCTCCAAGAAAACTTTCTGGACACCTGATCTAAAATGGTGCGGTCTGTCCCTATGGTCTCACCAAACTATTTTTGCTTCTGAGGCCTTAGATTATACCAGTGTTTTTCAACCTGTTTTATCTCATGGCACACTTGAACCTGTAGTTAAAGTTCCATGCCACACTTAAGATATGTTGATTTTTAAAAAGCATAAAAAAGTAATACTGTACTTTGAACTTCTTTTGAAAATAATTTAATTAATTGTCTTTAAAAATTTTTGTGGTACACCTAAGATCTTTTCATGGCACACTGGTGTGCTGGATGAAAATCACTGGAGTATATATTTTGTCTATTATCTCTCTTCCTTCCTAGACCAGAAGTTCTTTGAAAGCAGGGAACTCAACTGTCTTATTTGCCAAATGAACAGGGCCCCACATTTGCCAGTATTTGCCACTATAACTCAGAATCACTAAAATAAATGAGTTATATATACTTAAAATGGATAAGCTTATAGTATTTAAATTATACTTCAATTAAGCTTTTAAAAAACCAGACCTCTAATTTTAAAACTTGAGGAAAACAAGAATAAATTTAGTGAATGAATAAATTAAAGCAATGCTTAGCTTGACTTGACAATCCTCCTCAGAATAAAATGTAAAAACTATTGATTTATAGAAAACAGTGTTTCTAATGTCAAATCTCATCCATGAGTAGCTCCCTATTAAATTTCAATGACATGCTGGGAAGTTTGAGATATTATTTCAATAAAACTTATGTACACTTGTAGTGGGTTTTTGGTATGCTGGAGGCTGCACTAATTTGCACACACATTGCTTCACTTACGCCTCTGAGGCAGGTGCTGTTCTAATCCCATAATGACGAACAGAAGCTTACAGACGTACGGAGTGTGTTTCTAGCCCAAGGTCTCAGCTCTGAAGTGGTGGTGCCTGGGTTTCAACCCAGGCAGACTCCAGAGCTAAACCTTCTCAATCCCTAGTGGGATAGAAAAAGGACATTACGGGAGAGGACAGATTGCCATTTTTAGTAAGTGCTAAAGGCCCCAGGATGCTCTTTAATTTAATATCGTGGCTCACTGGGCCTTCTTCATTCCTTCTACTCTAAGGGAGTGGAACCTCCTGCCCGTCAGGCCCAAGGTCAACCTTTTACAGGGACACATTCATTTCTGTGATTCTGAGAATGTCCCAGCACTACTTTGTAAGACACTTATTTCTTGGTCTCTACTAGAGTACATGCTTTCATTCCACAGTCTCTTTAAATAGAAGGGAGCTGATGGACTCCCCCATGTCTCCTGTCCACATGAATAATCCGCATTACTTTTGAACAGGACAAATTCTTCTTGCCTCCCTGCCTCCTATGTAAGTCCCTCAGAAACTTCAGGGACTCGCGCTTCCCACTTAGCTGAGTGCCAGGGAACGAAGGCAGTCAGGTGAGTGGGACGTGTGTGTCCTAATCTGCCTTCACACTTTCCTGTTTATTGCCCTTACAACCGACCCTGACTGTGCCCCTCTCCTCACAAGGAACTCTCAGCCCTGGATCCCCCCACCCCCCGACACCGCCCCTCTTTGCCACCACATCCCACTGCATGCTGTGACTTTCCTCACAGCCCTCCACCTGCTCTGCCTTCCCTGGCATTCACTTTTTCATTTTCCCTCTTTATTTTTGGCCTTTCTGGCATTACCAACCCCCTCCCCACATTTAGTTGTTGTGCTCAGACATTACATGTTTTGTACAGAAACAAAATCATTTTCTCCCAAGGAACTAACAATGCCTTGCATTTGAACTGTCAGAGCAAACCTGTGACATAGATGTCACATCTCAACTTCAGTGGGGATCTGAGTCACCAGGGCTCTCCCCGGCCCCATAATGTGGAAGTGCAGGCCCCTCCAGGGCAGCACACCCCTGGCTGCCCATCTACAGTTGGAGCCTGGAGAATCTGTGCTGGCTATGACGGCAGAGCCTGTGCTTCTTTAAATCCATGTGAATTAAAGTTAAATCATCCCTCAGTCACATTAGCTGTAGTTTAAGTGCTAAGTAATCCTATGTAAAAATGGCTACAATAATAGACAGTGTAGCTATCACAGAAAGTTCTGGTGGGCCGTGCTGGCTAGGTCCCTAGAACTGTTCCGTGTTTCACTGCTCGTGCTGAGAGACAAGAGGAATTTCTCCTGTGTGAGCTTTCTGTCTGCAGTTGCTTTGGGAAGAATGTGCCCTCTATTCTCAGGACATGTGGGACCATCTCAGCAGACATCTAGTTCAGTGTTTCCTAGTCTAGGAAGATCATCAGAGCTACAGGCTTCCGACATGTTGATTCTTGAATGAATTCATACTCTTGGAGAGGGATAGTCTCCGCCCTGCTAGTTGGGGCCTCCATTTGTAGCGGCCCATGTAGCCTATGGATAGAAGGAGAGAGAGTTCTAAGAAATACCTGTATCACTCAATAATGGAACACCTTGGTGGAAAGGGCATGGAGAGGGATTTAGCTCTCCTAACGAGCATGAGAGCTCGCGAGATGAGAGCCGTGGTGAATTGGCAGTCTCTACACCTGTGGTGTGGAGAGACACGAGATCAGCCTTTTATTAGGCTGGAGGAGCAGGCAGTCAGGGGCATGCGCACTCTATCACGGACCGCTTACTCTGACTCTGTCTCCTCTCCTGCCTGCAGAACGCCAGCATGAGTCTCTCTGCTGAAGATTACCAAGCTCTGCTAAAGACTAATCTATCTATTCTAAGACTGCTTTACTCTAAGACTCTCTCTCTGTCTCTCTGTCCACCCCCCCCCCCCTCATGTGGAAGTAGATAGCCCTCAGGCACCTAAGAGCAATTGTTCCTGAGCAAGGTAGCTTAGCGGTCTGGGAACCTTGTCAAGCCGGGCTGAGACCTGGCCAGTCCTGGGCCCTGACACCCATTATTGACAAATCAAAGAGTCAATGAAGGTTTGGTAACCACGGGGTGAAGTAGACATTCTCTCTATTACAACTGAAATCCAAGAGACAAAGTAACCCTTCCAAAGTCACCTAGACCGAGGAAGAATTTCTGCATTCCTCATCCAGTGCTCTCCTCTCTAAACCGTGCTGTTTTCCTGAACACATATAACCTACTGAAACTCAGGCTAGAAAATAATTAGAAAAGAAAATGGGAGAGCAGCCTCTGCTAGCATGCCTTTCCTACTACAATCTTTAAAAAGTCTGGGCTGTTTTTCTAGGCTATGCCTGAAAGGAGCCGCCATGTGAGGCCACCGGGACAGCTGCGATGGATCATACAGCCTCCAATAAGGAGCCTCCGCGGCACACCACAGCTCACCCCCTACATTTGTTCCAGAGTCTGTGTGCTGAGAACACCTGTCTCGGGGCCCTGCCTTCTCAGCCACGCAGGCGGGAGCTTTAAGTAAGTCAGCAAAGAGCCTGCTAAGTCATAGAGCAACAGCTGAGTGTGAAAATATAGCCCCTGTCACTTTTCCAAACAGTGTGAGACCAGCCTGAACGGGCCTGAGTAAGTTCTCAGGCACGTTGTAATTCACAGCTGCTGCTTGGAGAAACGTGCTTCCTCCCGAGGTTTCATGTGGCAGAGGGTTGTACGCCATTTCTTTCCCACGTTGCTGGAGCCTTTCTGTCCACACACTACTGGGTATTGGCTGGATGTGAAGTTCAGTGACACTGGGGCATAACATCCTGAGGCCACTTTTTCATTATTCCTGGAAGAAAAGCTCCTCAATGAGGCTGTTTTGTGCTTGAATACAGCAGCCTGCTAAATTTGGTTGCTGTTCTTTTTTATTTATTTATTATTTATTTTAGGTGGATTTTTTCTTTTTTTAAAAAATTAAATCATAAACACATAGTATACATTAATGTATTTATGGGGTACAATGTGCTGATTTTATATAGAATTAGGAATGCTTACATCACACTGGTTAATATATACCTCGTTTACTTAGTTATTGTGTTAAGACATTTATGCTCTATACTAATAGATCCGACATGTAGCCTTGCATTATGCACCATTGGTGTGATCCCACCATTCACCCTCCCTCAATCTGACCTCCCCCCTCCCTTCCCATCCCCCATCCTCCCTCCTTTATCTTGGGCCATAGTTGTGATCTATTCTTCATATGAAAGTGTGAGTGATTGTAAATTGGTTTCGTAATAGTACTGAGTACATGGGATTTTTTTTTTCTTTCATTCTTGACATACTTTACTAACTAGGATATGTTCCAGCTCCATCCATGTAAAAGTAAAAGAGGTAAAGTCTCCACTTTTTAAAGGCTGCATAATATTCCATGGTGTACATATACCACAATTTATTAATCCATTCATGGGTCAATGGGCACTTGGGCTTCTTCCATGACTTGGCAATTATGAATTGAGCTGCAACGAACAATCTGGTGCAAATGTCTTTGTTATAAAGTGATTTTTGGTCTTGTGGATATACA
>CAUYPK010150903.1:0-12861 GCA_963574355.1 Loris lydekkerianus | reverse complement strand
CTGATTATGTTACTGACAGAACAGAACAACTTTGCAGGAATTTGTTTCTGTCCCTGCTAAATTCCCCTGCAGAAGAGAAGCTGTTTTGAGTTCCCAGAGCCTGCGCCTCAGGCCTTGTCTTTGCTCCTGCAGGTTTGTATTCGGTTAGCTGTCAGTTCTATCCTCCTGCCTTTCTTTGTCTATAGGCTGACAATCCCCTGAGGGCCGGGTGCGTTTTAGGCTCAGTAAAGCGGTCCTCTGGGTCAGCCCCACCCTGGGAATTTCCTGGCTCTGCGCATGCGTTTTCTAGTCCCCCGCTCCACCGAGGCTGCTACCACCTCAAGCAAACCCTTTACTCCTGGGGCCTGCGTTTCCATCCCAGATCTGTTCCGTGGTGGTTGCCACCTGAGTAGATGCCCGGCCTCCTCTGGTTGCCCAGGGAGACAGGGGTGTGTGGCTTCGGAGTGTCCAGGAGTGAGCCCTATTGTTGCCAGAAATGGCTGCTGCTCTGCGCCTCGCAGCACCACCGCTCAGGTGTGGTTTCCTCTCAGCTGACCATCCTCTCTGCACTCCTGTGTTGTAGAATGTGCACTGACCAGATGCTGTCTAGGCCCTGTCCACACCCCTTGAGAAATCACCCAAGAATCTGCACCCCTGGGGGACAGGCCTGCAGACCTCAGTAAGAGTGGAGGGGAGTGCTGGGAGCTCAGAGTTGCAGGTAGAGAATATATACAGTTTTATACAGTTTTATGCCCGGCAGGAGAACACCGTGGCACCCTAATAGGGGAGGTAGATCCAGTTTTTAGAGGGTCTCTCCCGGGGAGTGTAGTGGGAGGACCTTTGAACTCTGCTCGTTTGTTTGTGGGGCACTCCGAGCCATTCTCATGGGGGAAGGGACTCCCGTCTGCTTGGTGATGGATTTTGTACCTTTTGTTTGTGTCCTTGGGGTTGCAGCTTGCTTCAGCGGGGTTGATGTGCGTTCTTCAACTTTCTCTCTTGGTGGAGCTCTAATCCACCAGGTTACTTGCTAAATTTCTGTCCTTTAACTCTCCTTCTTGACGGGAGCCTCTGTGGAAAGCTGGCTTCAGTCAGCCATCTTGTCTCTGCCCTCCCACAGGAATGCTTTTGCCTCAAGACCCCACTCAGCCCCACATAGGGGTGAAGTTACTACAGGTTTTATGTTTTGTTCTATTGTGATGTTTTCATTTCTGTTTTTTAAATATCACTTTGGAGCAACCAGACTCGTGACACATTTCATTACTGTATATGTCGTATTTACTTTTTATAAGTTCCCTGTTTCTAAAAGTTTTAGGGCTTTTTTTTTTGGGGGGGGGGAGATTTGAATATTTGGGACATGTACTTTCTTCTCTATTTATCCCCAAACTTATGTTAATCCCACATATGTGAAGGGCTGTCATTGAGTGTCATTCATTAAAGAAATGTATGAAATTCTGAGTCAATTGGGAGAGAATGAACATGCATTTGATACCTAATATATGCTATGGACTCTTTTAAGAATGCAATATTTTATATCATTTATGCCTTATGACAACCCTGGGAGGTGGTCTGACCCTTATTCAACAATGGATAGGGCGGCATTTGTGGCCTTTATTTATCTTTAGTAAGTAGGGCGCTGGCCCCATATACTGGAGGTGGCGGGTTCAAACCTGTCCCCAACCACAACTGCCAAAAAAAAAGATAAAACTGGGGCTCAGTGAAATTAAATAATGCATCATTGGTTACAAAGCTGATAACTGATCTGGGGTCTCTGTGGCTTCACCCTCAGTGATCTTTTCCGTATGCTGGCCTGGGGAAGGGTAATGTTTGGGACAGGGGTATCGAAATCAGTCCTTCTACCTTTGTGGCTGTGATACAATAAATAACTCTTGGTCACTATCTGAGGATGGTGGTAGATACTTGGCCCTTTGACCTCTAGAGATTTCCTATTTCCTTGCCAAGAAAGTACTTGTCACGGTAGATCAGAAATACAGTCAAGCTGCAGCTAATTGTTAATGGCCCTGAAGTCATGTAATGAAACTGCCTCACCTTGGACTTGTGATTTGTAAATTAAAAATGGATTTTACATATGTCACCTCATTTGATTCTTGCCATGACCCTGTGAGGCCGGGAAGAATGGAAGCATTGTTCCCCATTTTCTAGAAAAGGAAGTTGAGCTCAGGGTATGAAACCACATTGCCTCTTAGTGTGAAACTGCTAATGTTCTCGTGTGTTCTGGAATATTTACTTCTTGTTTAGTCTCAATGTGTTGTCAAGTTTGTTGTGTTGTGTGAGAGTCCAGTGCTCATCCTGCAGCTCTGACAGCCCAACTACAGAGTCAGGGAGACTTTCTGCTCCACAGGAGAGAGGGGTGATCAAGTTAACTTTGAATGACCTTGTTTCAGATGACAGTTTACCTTCAAGTGCCAGTTCCAGAACGTTCTTTGGCAGTTTTACATTGGTTGAGTAACATTGTCCTGTTTTATAATAGAACAAAGAAATCACACAATTCTATGTATATATTCACTCATACATTGTATTACAAACAAAGTTAAGATTATATGAATATAAAGTACTCTCTACTGCTTGTGTACTTCACATTGTGTCATGAATATTTCCATGTGTCATTAAATATTGTATGAAAATGTGACTTTTATGGGCTACAATCATAATATTTCCCTAAATGGATGTATAACATTTGTTTGTGCCCATATTGTTAGGTATTCTAATTATTTCCTATTCTTTATTAAATTCTTTACCTCTCATAGTTTGATACTTTTATGAATATTTCTTTAGGATAAATTCAGGATATTTAGGGGAAAAAAAGACATTGGAAGGAAGACACTAAAAATGTTAACAATGGGTAGTGAGATTGCAAATGTACAGAGTTGTAAGGCCCTTACCTTGGTTATGGCAGAAAATATTTTTGTTACCTCAGAAAGTAAGGCGATTTGCTCTTGTTGGTGTGTGTACAAGGAGTTAGTTCTTTGTACAGTTGAACCTCTTTGAGTTGACCACTCGAGGGACTAAAACTGACTGGTCAACATATAGGGGTGTTCAACATAAGGGACTAGGTCTACTTGCTGATGCATACATGTGGCGCTTGTCTGCTCTATGAAAATTAGGTCAACTTAGGGAGGTGGTCAACTATGGAGATTCAACTGTATTTCTGAATAATATTCTGTTACGTGCCTACCTCATAATTTGTTTATTCACGAATTGATGGACATCTGGATTTTTTTCAGTTTATAGTTATTATTAGTAAAGCTTCCATAACATGTGAGTACATGTCTTTATGTGAATGTATGTTTTTATTTATCTTCAATAAATGCTTAGATGGATTGCTGGGTTATATGATGTTTTCTAAGGTGACTAATACTTTGCATTCCTACTAATGTTATATGAAAATTCTAATTACTCCATATTCTTAATAACATTTACCATATTCTGATTAATTTTAGTCTAAAAGATTATTTGGTGTGCAGTAATATCACATTATAATTTTTTATTTTATATTTATATATAGCAGTATTAACTTTTTAGTTACTTTTACTTTTTCTGGTGTACAATTTAATGAGTTTTAACACATTTCCTTAATGAATAATGATATTGAACATATTTTCATGTTCTTATTTTTCATCCAGATATTGTCTAAGGTGTGAGTAACAATTGTGCCCTTTTTTTTTTTTTTTTAAGATAGAGGCTCAAGCTGTCACCCTGGGTAGAGTGCTGTGGCATCATAGCTCACAGAAACCTCAAACTCTTGGGCATAAGCAATTCTCTTGCCTCAACCTCCCAAGTAGTTGGGACTACAGGCACCCACCACAATGCTCGGCTATTTTTTTTTTTTTTGTTGTTGTTGTTGCAGTTGTCATCATTTTTTTTAGCTGGCCTGGGCTGGGTTTGAACCTGCCAGCTTCTGTGTATGAGGCCAGTGCCCTATCCACTGAGCTACAGGTACCACCCAACTGTGCCCATTTTTAACCTTTTTTTGTTTTTTGATCTTATTGTTGGCTTGTAACAGTTTTAAAAAATATATTCTGGATAAAATTCCTTTATCAGACATATGTTTTGTAAATATTTTGTTTTAATTTATAGTTTGCCTTTTCAATTTTTAATAGTACCTTATGTAGAATAAGGTTTTAATTATGATAATTACCAATTTTTTCATTTCCAGTTCATACATTTTGTGTCCCATCTAAGAAATCTTTGCCTAACTCAATGTCATAAAGACTATTTCTTATATTTTCTACTAGAAATTTTATCATTTTGATCCATTATGAGGTAATGGATAATTTTTTTAAAAATGTGGATATCTGATTGTTATAGTACCATTTGTTGAAGACCATCTTTTTTTGTTGAATTGTCTATATGTACATTTGTTGATAATCAATTGAGTATGTCTGTGTAAGTCCATTCCTGGAATATCTTGTTTCATTGTCCTGTATGTCTAGTATTAGAGCAATGCCACACTATTTTGATTATTGTAGCTTTAGAGTAAGTTTTATAAATTTTCTAATACTATTTTTCTTTTCTATTTTTCTTCTTAAAACTTATTTTGGCTATTTAAGGTTCTTTGCATTCCATATGAATTTTAGAATCAGCTCATTTATTTCTATAAATTTTTCAGCTAGGAATGTGATTACAAATATATTAACTATAGAGATAAGTATGGGGAAAATTAATAATATTGAATTTCTCCATCCCTAAGCATGATATATCTGTTTATTTATTTAAGTGCTCTTTCACTTCTCTTAGCAATATTTTGTAGTTGTAGTGTACAGGTCTTGCATATATTTTAATTTATTATAAAGTATTTTATTGTATGCCTCTTATACACAGGTGTCACAAATCCTTAACAAAATTTTAGAAAACTGAATTTGACAACATGTAAATTGATGGAAATCATGCCATTCATGTAAGATTGCTTTAACTTTTGAAAAGCAATCAATGTAACTCAATATGTTACTAAGCTAAAGATGAAAAATATGTGTGACTATCTCAAAATATACAGAAAAACATTTGGCAAAATTCCACACCTAGTCAGGATTAAAATTCTCAACAAATTAAGAATAGACAGCATCACAGCTGCTATAACAAAGTGTCATAAGCTGGGTGGGTTAAATAGCAAACATTTATTTCTCATAGTTCAGAAGATAAAAGGTCCAAGATTAGGGTGCTATAAGGGTTGGACTCTTGTTGAGTGCCTTCTTTTTGCTTGCCAAGTTGGTAAGGATGTGAGTTAAAGGGATCTCTTGCACACTGCTGGTGAGAATATAAATTAGTGTAACTTCTATGAAAAGAGAACTAAAAATAGAACCACCATTCAACCCAGCAATCTTAATACTCAAAGGAAATGAAATCAATATGTCAAAAAGACACCTGTATTTTTATGTGTATCATAGTACAATTCACAATCACAGAGATATGGACTCTTTTACTATCCATCGAGAGATAATTGGATAAATAAAATGTAGTGTGTGTGTGTACACACAACAAAATACTATTCAGACCTAAGAAAGAATGAAATCATATCTTCTGCAGTGACGTGTATGGAACTGGGTGTTATTATCGTAAGTGAATCAAGTCAGGCACAGAAGGACAAATGTTGCATGTTCTTGCTCGTATGTGGGAGCTACAAAGTGTGTGCACGTGAACACACAGAGGAGAATGACAGTGGAGACTTGGAAGGGTGAGAGAGCGGGAAGGGGGCAGATGGGGAGAAATTGCTTATTGGGTACGATGTAGTTATTCAGGGGGTGGACACTCTAAAAGCTCCTACTTCACCAGTATGCAGTCTATACATGTAACAAAATTGCACTTGTACCCCATCAATGCACACCAAAAAGTACACACATTCTGGGGGGAGATTTTACATGTGTACTTTTACTTCCTTCTCTTCCTCTTTTTCTGAGACTGCTTGATATTGTCCTAAAGATTACTGTTCATATTTTTTTTTCATTTTTTTTTTAATCTCTAGTCTTTTTTCTATTTTCTACTCTTTTACATTTCATTTTGGATTTTTTTCTATTGTTATTTATTGAAATTTGCATCATCTAAACTAATTTCCGCTCAGTATGTTTCATTTCAGGTATTTTAACTCTACAGACTTCATTTGCAGCTTTTATATATCTTCTGTTTTATCACCATGGTCCTGTTTTTCTTTTACTTTCTTGAATACGTAAAGCATACTTATAACAGCTACTTTACCTTCATTCTCTGCAAGTTCCCTCACCTCTGTCATTTCTAAATTCTACTTCTGTTGGTCGATGTCTTTCATAGTTTTGGCTCTATTTTCCTGGTTACTTTCTTGCCTGGTAATTATTTATTGGAAGCTGGACATTGTACATCTTAGGATGTTGGTCACTGAAATTGATTAAGATACTTGTAATAAGTTGAATCCTCTTTAAGACTTGTTTTTAGGTCTTTTGAATCCTTTTTAAGACTTGCTTTTAGGTCTTGTTATGTCAGGACCAGAACATCCATTAGTCTAGGGCTAATTTAGTCTCACTGTTAATCTGATATTCTTTTGAGGATTCTACTCTACACTGTTTTTACTAGGAAGTCTTTTCTCTCTGGCTGCTGGGGACACAAACTCTTCCCGTCTCTCTGTAACCTCTAGAAGTTGTCCCTCTTCATCTTTGTCCTCACATAGTTTCTGTTTGTGCTGTGCTCCTCAGTATTGAGTTGGAGACTGGAAGTGACCCTTCTGGAGATCTCCGGACCTGTCTTTCTGTGCAGCTACCTCAGTTCTGACAGTCTGATACCCAAATTCTATCCACCTCGAGCCCCACAATCTTTAATTTCTCTTTCCTCATTTCTGTGAAATCACCAGGTTCTCTTTGGATCTCTCTCCCCCACACCACAGGCTGGATACGCTTTCAAGGAGTCAGCTGGTGCAATTATAGGGCTTATGAATTTCCTTTCTCAGTCCTGTGCTACCTGTTGTTTAAATGAGTGTCAATCATTATTTTATGTATTTTGCCTGGTTTTCTGGTTCTCTTTATTCCATCTTTGCTGGAGATAGAAGTAATTATTGTTTTTCTCTTGTTAAAGAGAAGAAATGTTTCCTCTTTTGGCCTATACCTTTATGAGTTATTAATTCCTTTGGTTGTTAGCACACAAGAGGAGAAAGCTACTCTCATCTTCGACTGGGGACTAAAATTTCTCAAAGATTTCAAACTAGTGACCAAATCCTGCTATGTTTGAAGATAGGCCTTATTTAGAAATGGGGAAATTTTGCTTTCTGAGATTTTTCGCTATCCGTCTTGCCAAAGCCTTGCTGCCCCCAGCGCCCTCTTCTCCTTTGTGTTAGCTCTCTGTGCCCTGTAGATATTTAAAAGCTAAGGCTCCATCCAGTGCTTTCCTATCTGCTGTAGTCTGACCTCTATAGCTGGACATTCTTCCCTGCTTCACCTCAAGCTTATTTTCTCTTCTAGTTACATTAAACTTCCTGAGGATTTTTGATACACAGTATTGTCGCAGCACCTACAGGAGCACCTATAATGTGCTAAGCTGAATGTGAAATACGTAGGTTACACCTGAGCTAGGTATTTCTTTCTTTCTTTCTTTCATTTTTTTTTTTTTTTTGAGTCTCACTTTATTACCCTCCGTAGAGTGC
Organism: Loris lydekkerianus; assembly: GCA_963574355.1. NCBI lineage: Eukaryota > Metazoa > Chordata > Mammalia > Primates > Lorisidae > Loris > Loris lydekkerianus. The sequence continues at coordinate 5,264 of CAUYPK010150903.1, read as the reverse complement.
TGTAGCATCACAGCTCACAGCAACCTCTAACTCTTGGGCTTAAGCGATTCTCTTGCCTCAGCCTCCCAAATAGCTGGGACTATAGGCACCTGCCACAATGCCTACCAATTTGTTGGTTGCAGCTGTCTTTGTAGTTTAGCTGGCCTGGGGCCAGGTTTGAATCCGCCAGCCTTGGCGTATGTGGCCGGTGCTATAACCACTGAGCTACAGGTGCCTCCAGAGTTAGGTATTTCTTAAAAAAAAAAAAAAATTACACTAAATGGGGTGAATGCAATGGTCAAGATGTGCATTTTGGGAAGATACAGGAGGGATGCTTACAGCTGTTCCACTCTGAGCTAAAGGAAATCAGGGACGGCTTCTAGACGGGAGGTCATCTGAACTTGTTTGGAGGGTGAATAGGAGTTGGCCAGATGATGAAGGGTGAACTCCTGGTGTGACTCAAATGCTTGTTGAATCGTGTCTGACTCTGGTATAATTTTTGCTATTTGGACTTCTTGGGCCAGTAATGACAGTCCTCAAAAACTGATGGTTTTACAGTTCAGTTCCTTTTTTTCTCCCTTTTCAATACTAAATTTGAAAAATATATTAGCAAAAGGAACCCAAGATTTATTTTGTTGAATTTGAGAATTCAGCCTGGTGATATCAGGAAAAGTTATGAAGAATAGAAACATACTTGTAAGAGCTTGCTAGGATGAAATATCACCCCAAACACTTTAATAAATGGAAAATCCTTCTATGACCCAACATTTGGCTCCTTTCAAATCTTTGCACATTGTTGGAACAATTGCCAAGCTCACTACCTACTAATATTACTGTTTAATTATAAACTTATTGCTGGAGGTTTTGGTCAGGTATTAAACCTGTTGCAAGGCAAGATTGTGCATTTATTTCAGGGGCTAATTTAGAAGTATGAAGGAGACCTTTCTTAGCTGTCAAAAGATGTGATTAAATGAAGACATTCTACAGTGACATTCTAGTAAATGTTGTATTTTAAAAATAGTTCAAATCAATCTTACTTTAAGAAAAATCCATAAAATCCTTAAACTTTCAAATTTCTGAAATTATTCCAATATGTTAGATTCACTTTTAAAAATGTGGATAGAATCAGAGGATTTTAGTGTAGATGAGAAATTCATTTTTATTAAATATATGGGGAATGAAATGCTTTCAATTAGCACTAGGATCTTACTCATAGCATATTATTTAGAACAAATGGAGTTCAGAGACCTTTTAAAAGAAGAAAGACAAAATCCTTTTCAACTGATTTAGAAGCATAAAAATGGTTAGCTCTAAGAACTTGTATTTTTCTATGATGCAATTGAATTGACTGGGAATTTGATGAGGTTGGGGTGACCCCAGGTGACCTCTGCCGGAATGAAACCAGAAGATTAAAGGGGTTTGCAATCAGAGACATTTAACAATGTTTGACGAAAAATATTCATGTGACAAAGTAAGAAGTACAAAAGTCTTCTCATACCTCTAGATGATTAAAGAACAGGTTTCAAGTCTAACACAAGAATGAACAATAGTAACAGTAACAAGACTGTTTTGTTGGGTTTTCACTGGTGCCAGGGATGGTGTTAAACACTTTATGTGCATAATCTCTTTTCATCTTCAGAGCTCTCCAGAGGGAACATGTTATTTTGCAGATGGACACATTTTGAAGTGGTTCAGATGTTTACCCAACATCCCCCAGCTCCTAAGTGGAGGAGCTGGGATTCACATTCAGTCATGTGTGATCTCAGAGGTATTTTTGTGACCACATTGCTCTTCTCAGGTTACCGTTTCACTATCCAGGCAGGATGGAGACGCTTTATGAGTATCAACACATTTGATCCTCACCACTGCTGTGAGGTAGCTACTCTTATTATTCCTATTTCTTAGATAAGAAAACTATTTTAAGAGAGGTTAAATAACTTGCTTATATCATGTAGCTGATGAGCAGTGGAATGAAGATTAGAACATAGGCAGCCTGGTCCCAGAGTGAACTCATCTGTTTTTTATCTACCTAATGTGGTCGTGGAATCTAGAAGAGATTCACCTGAGGGAGGGTCTATTACGTGTAAAGGAAAATGACAGGATGGTGCAGCCACCAAGAATTGGTGAGGATTTTATCCAGTAGCCAATAACATAGACTGGAAATAACAGCAGTCTGAGCAAACCAAGTGGTTATTGCTGGGAGGCACTGACAACCTGTGGCTCTGGACTGTCTTCCCTAGGATATCTGTTGAAAAACAGCTTTGGAAGATAAAGATAGTGTCTCCATCTGGGGTATAGGGAAGATTTGTTTGCTGTATGGTATAGGAAAGATGGTGTCTCCTTACAAGGTGAAGTTTGGACAGGTTTGCATACAGTCCATTATTAAAAAACCCTGAGTTTCCTAAATTGCTGGTTCTTCAGCGGTGATGCAAAGCCAGGCATGCATGTTTTCCAAGGTTGCAAGCTTCCTGCTGGTGCTCTGGCCATGTGTCCCTGTGCCAGGTAGGAAGGTGGGAAGAAGTGGCAAGCAGGGCTTTCCCAGCGATCTTACAAAATGACTTCTGTTTCTGACTCAGTAGCTACTTCTCAGTAGCTACAAGTAAAGCTGGGAAGGGCAATGCCTGTGGCTCAAAGAAGTAGGGTGTCGGCCCCATATACCGGAGGTGACAGGTTCAAACCCGGCCCTGTCCAGAAAAAGAGAGAAGAGCTGGGAAATGTGGTCTTCTGGGTGGGCACGATTTCATCCAGAATATAAGTGGTATTATAATAGGTGGAAGAAAGAATGGACTTGGGGGCAAACAGCAAGCCTTCCCAGCCATGGCATGGCAGATGTTGCATTGGGTATAAGCAGAATGGGATTGTTTGGGGTGAAGATTTCCAGCATAAATAAGTATTTGATTGCAATGCTAACCCCCTCTCGTCTTGCTTGGAAAATGCAAACTGGAGCGTCTGAAGGCAAATCTTATTATTGCATGCACATCCCAGCCGCTAATGGAGACCCTTGTGTGCACGGAGCATTTGCTAGTTGAAGCTGTGGGCTAACAGCCAGTTGGAAGGAAACAGTAACCCTGGAAGGGCCTTTGCACTAGTAATGACCCTGGTGATCCATTAATCTGCAAGAGATGGCCTTTCTCTAGGTCACTGCTTTATAAACTGCATGTCAATAAAAGCTTCCAGGGGCACGTTAATTATTTCTGTGGATCAAGCCATCGCAGTTGGTCTGTGCAAGAGACTTTTTTTTTGATGAGAAAATGCATTGGCTCGGAATAGTCAGCACCAATGTCCCCTGGTGGTATTGCAAGTCTTGGGTGTCTGATTGGAGAGTTTTACTGTGATTTGTTTTCTCTGAAGTATGTTAGCAGGTCACAAGACTTTTCCTTTTGATTATCAAATGATGTCAATGGTAATACTAAAAGCAGTTACCATTACTGGCTGTCTCATGTGTTATCCTGAGTCTGCATAAATTATGATGTTCCCAAGGGATTGGTACAGTTATTGGCCCTATTTTTTTTTTAATCTGTGGATATTTAAAAGAAATTACTGAACTTGTCCAATCTGTCCAAGCTGGCAAACAGCTGACATGCAAACACAACTCCAGCGGGTAGGTTAGTAACAATTCCGCTACAATGGCTTTCCATGTCCTGAACAGAAGAGCCTTGAGTTCTTCTTCCCTTTCTCCCTCCCGCCTTCCCTTTCTTCCTTCTGCTCCCTCTGCTTCCTCCTTCTCCTTCCTGTCTTCCTTTTTTTTAAAAAAAGAGCAAAAATCAACGAACCAACCAACCAACAAAAAACGTTTTACTACCTTCCCCACTATTTTCATACCTTTGCACTTGACTTTGCGAGGATGGTCCACATGCAACTATGTTTTTACTTTCTACCCAATGCATTTTACCCAGTGCATGTTCTGTCCTGGGCACTGGTCGTCTAGTGCTGTGTGAGGCTGACATCTGACCACACATGGCATTTTGAATTCTGTTTCTCTTGTATAACATTATACCAAAAACCATTTCCATGTTACTATGCTATTTCCATAATTATCATTTTTAATGTTCTCATAATATTCTATCATATTGATGTACCCTAATTACCTTCAATATTACATTACTGTTGAGCAATTAGGTTGTCTCCAGTTATTTCTTATAGATAACCAGCATCTTTAATCCTTTTCTAAAAATAAAATAATTAAAAACAGATGATCCTCCAAGGAATATCTTTGTGCCTGTGGTTTTATTCTTTTGTTATATTTTTCCCCCCTCAGGGAAAATTCCCTAGAGTGCAATTACTGACCAAGAGGGAAAATACATTTCTATGACTTTGTAGAAGGTGTGAATAACTAACGTAGTAACGTGGAGGCTCCCAGCAGATTTTCTCTCTCTCTCTCTCTCTCTCTCTCTCTCTCTCTCTCTCTCTATATATATATATATATATATATATATATAGTATATATAATAATATATAGTATAATAGTATAGTATATAATAATATATAGTATAGTATAATATATATAGTATATATAATAATATATGTATATATTATTTCATATAGTCTTCATAACAAAGTTGAATGGCAGGCATGTTCACTTGCACTTCAAAAAATGAAGAAAATGAGCCACAGAGAAATAATCATCCTAGAATTGTGATCTGGTACCTGGAAGAAAAATCTAACCAATTTATAATTACACTTGCTTATGAAAGGTAGATCACAACTATAGCCCAGGATGAGGGAGAGTAGTGGAGGGGAGGGGCGGGGGGGGAGGTTTGATGAGGGGTAAATGGGGATCCACACCTATGGAGCATATTGCAAGGGTATGAGTCCAATCTCTCAAGAATAGAACATAAATGTCTAAACACAATAATAGAGACAATGACGTGAAAGCTATGTTGATTAGTGTGATGTAAGCACTCCAAATTGTATAAAAAAAAATCAACACATTGTACCCCACAAATGCATAAATGTATGCGTGATCAATGGGTATATGACTTAATAAAAGGAAAAACAATAATAAAAAAATCTAAACCAAGGTCCACAAGGGCTAAAGTCTGCATTCCTTTCCTCCCTTTCCCCTCCCCTCCCCTCTTCTTCCCTCCCCTCCCCTCCCCTCCCCTCCCCTCCCCTCCTCTCCCCTCCTCTCCCCTCCTCTCCCTTTCCCTTCCCTTCCATTTCCTTCCCTTCCTCTCTCTCTTTCTCTTCCTCTCAGTGTTTTCAATGGTCAAATTCTTTATTCCTCACAACAACCCTATAAATTAGATATTCTTGTAATCCTCATTTTATAGTTGACAAAACCT
>CAUYPK010150901.1:0-16844 GCA_963574355.1 Loris lydekkerianus | reverse complement strand
TATTCCTTGATCACTTCTAAAAGTTTTGTAGTAGAATCCCTGGTGTTTTCCAGATATACGATCATATCATCTGCGAAGAGTGAAAGTTTGATCTCTTCTGACCCTATGTGGATACCCTTGATTGCCTTTTCTTCCCTAATTTTTTTATGCTATTCTTGCAACTTTTCTGCAAATCTGAAGTAACAAAACAAACAGTTCCAAGAGTGAGGAATAGTCAGTTAAGTGAAAAAAAAAGATGTAGAATGAAATGTATGGAATATCACCACTTGTACATGAAATAGAGAGGAAAGGGGGGGAGAGATATACAAAAATGTAGCTATTTTATAAGTCATAATATCCGTAATGATATGCAGGATAGTGGTCACATTAGGTGCCTCTCTGTAAAGGGGGTGTAGGGTAGGTAGAGACCTTTCTTCACAAACATTTTTAGATTTTTAATTCTTGTGAACCTTGTGAATATATTGCCTGTTCGAAATATAAATAAACAAAATAAAACTACTTTGAAAAATGTCCAACAGAAATAACAGTGCAAGCTGCTGGTATGGAGTAGCTTAGGCCAGATGAACATAAGAAATGGTCTAAAAGCCACCTGGCACCAGGGAGCTGCCCAGATGTGACCCCATGAGCAACCGTGCTTGGAGAGCTGCCTGTTTAGAACAGGCTCCTTCCAGGCAAGTGAAGCCGAGGGCTTGGAAAAACATGTTCTGTCAAGTTTCAGCCTAAACTGGATAGAATTTTGCCATAAAATAAATTACATGATTTACTTACAACCCACGACTGCCCATCGCCCTGTACTGTACCTCACACTGAGACTGCCTGTTTTAAGATTGAATCCTTGGAGACACCAGGATGTCTGTCCTCTGACTGCTACAACCTGCCATGCTCTGGTGAGACAGCTGGGGGCTGGGGGACCTCTTTCTGAGCAGGATGGACCCAAATATTAACAGCATCCAGCCAACCATCTTCAGCGGCAGCGCTCTCCCTTGGAGAGGGGGCTTAAAAGCCAGCAAGCCATTCAGTGGCGCGTCGCTAAAAGAAAGAGGCTCTTGGATCCACGCAAGAGTTTTCCAAGATGATCACAGATGATTCCAGCAGCAGGCAACTCAGACAGTGGGAAATGAGCCTTCTTGCAAGCCTAGACTCACCGCCCCCTAAACTCAGGAAATCCTCAGACGACAACAGAAGGCAGGTATGTCGCCTGGAGAAGCCAGATGAGGAAGGTGGTGAGCTCATCAGGCTTTCCAGTTGCCAGAACACCAGACAGGGGACACTATGGCACCTCGCTATCCCTGAGGGGTCCACGGCTCCTCTCTGAGCCAAGATCCCAGCTCCAGTGCTGTCTCTACTGCTAGGGCAGTGCTTGGCTGGGCACACGTGGGGATGCTGGGGCCTGAGAGCTATCATCGGAACTAAAATTAGAAATGTATTTGAAAAGGGGTTGGGGGGAGACAGTGGGAAAGGACACAGGTTGAGAAGAGGGTCCTTCTCCCTTGGAACTTTAGGATAATGGAATTTATTTCAAAAAAGATACATTGAGATTGACTCAGTCCATGAACAAAGCCTTGGACAGATACTGCTGAGGGGTCTGCAGTCCAGTGGAGGGGGAAAAACCCTAATAGCAAACAGCATAAGATGGGGGGCACCTCCTGCATCTCCCCAGGGTGCTGTGAAGGAATGCTCCAGGAAGGCACGTGCACGTTTGACGACGTACTTTAACAAAGACAGGTGGCAGCAAAGGAGGAAGGACATTGCACTGAAGAGGCTGGCCACCTGCCCAAGCCAGGCTCAGGCCGGATCTCCCCTGGAAGACTGCAGGTGATCAGCCCATTACTGCACTCCTCAGACTCAGTTCCCCACCCCTAAGATGGAAGTAACAACGTTCGCCTTCAGAAAAGGGAAGTTGAAAGTGCCTAACATCACCTGCCACATAGCAGGTCCTTGGCCAACAAGGCTCTTCTTTCTTGTCAGACTTAGCACATAAATCCTCTGGTAGGAGTTGAATTGCATCCCCCAAAAGGATACACTGACATCCTAACCCCTGGCACCTTGGAATATGACCTTATTTGGAAATAGGGTCTTTGCAGATGTGATGTGGTTAAGATGACAACATTCTGGAGCAGGGGAGGCTGTCAATACCATGTGATCGGTGCTCTCATGAGAAAAGGGGGAGACAGATGTGGGGCAAGAAGATGATGATGACGAAAGCAGAGATTGGAGGGATGTACCTGCAAGCTACAGAACTGTCAGGGTTGCAGGAAAACCTGGAAGCTGGGATGAGGCACAGAACAGACGGTCCCACAGAGCCCTCAGAAAGAACTGACCCAGCTGCCACCCAGACTGCAGAGTCCTCGCCTCCAGAATGGTGAGAGAAGACATCTCTCTCGTGTTAAGCCACCCGTTTATGGTATGTTATCAAGGCAGGCTGAGGGCACAGTGACACCTCCCTTCCCTGGGGGTGGGGGAGAGAGGCTGGGTTTTTTTAATACAGTCTGCTCTCAGCAAACCACATGTCAATCATGATAGAAAGAAGAGACGGGGAGAAGTCGATCCAAAGCAGAAAATTACTTCTCCAGACATCTGCATAGTCAGAAGGAAACAAAAAGATGTTTGGGCTTGATCCATACAACCAAGTCACCCAAACCCAACACCTCCTTTGACCTTTCATCCCTCTCATCATCACAAAACTGATACTCTCCCTGGAATCTCCAAATCCATGAAGTGGTTTTTACCAGTGCCAAAGAAGCCATTTGCTAGGAAGCGTGCATCCAAAAGGCCAAATGCCTGGTCACCAGCCCCCTGGGAATTCAGTGAGAGTAATGCTAAGAGTGGGCCGGGATATTTCCCTACCCCTACCCCAACAGACGCGCCAGGTTTCACCTAGCTATTTTGAGTGCTCAGGGGAAAGTTCCATTGTCAAGGAATTCAACTGCGGAATTAATGACTCAACAGCCCAGATCTAATAAGGTTACCAAACCAGTCCGCCAAGTAACAGCTTAGAAAACCGTAAAAGGAGAAATACCAGACAGAACGCTTTAGGACCCACATCCCTGTCAGGAAGGAAGCGATTTCTACATCCACAACTACCTGCCTCCCTCCAGAACCCCCCTAAAGCTGGGGCCATACCAAACACAAGGAAGACAGGGCTGAGGGCTGGACTTCAGCTAAAGAACAGAGAAGCCTAGACAATGGGTCAGGTAACAGCAGTTTCTGCTACATTCAGGAGGCTGCCTAAGATGCTTCAGGCCCAGATCAGCTGTCTGCGGTTTCCTGGTTCACCCTGGAGAGCACCCTTCAGTGCATTTCATAGCTTCCCTTTACACTCAGACCCTAATTACTCAAGGATTGCTAATCCAGGTGGCGGAACTCTCCGGGTCTGGCCGCCTGCCATTTCTCCGCTTAGGAGAATCCTCATCTGAGGGAAAGGAAAAGACGTTTAAAGAAAGGCCATCAGTCAAGCAAGGAGCCCTCAACTTCAAGGCTCTTTCATGAGGTGGGATGATAGGCTTGCCCTGGCCCGGGCCAATTCAAAACCTGGGGACGACAAAAGGAAAAGAAAAGGAAAGAGAAGATCTCAGAGAGGAGAGGACAGGAATCTCAGAACCAGGACAGTTCATTTCTGGAGCTCATCTGGGCTAAAACCGAGTATAAAGAATGGTCCCAAAGCACAAAGCTGGTTGCTGTCAGTGGACTATCAGGCCTTCTGTCCCCAGCTGGGCACTCCTTGCCCTGCCCCACCTGCCTGCGATGAGGACAGGGGTGTGGCAGGAAGTCTGCTCGCTACTCATGACACAACTCATGCAAGTTGAGTCTTCATAAAAGACAAAATGAATATTGAAAGAGGCCTTGCTCACTGTGGTTCACTTTGAGTGCAACAGTCAAGTCTGGGTCACGTGCATTCAGGGAAGGAGGAGATTAAACCAATGATGTTGAAAAACCTAATACTTAGCTTTGAAAGGACATACCCAATGCCCACCTCCAGCCCTCTGTCAGGTGAGTCTGGTTTGTGTGAACACACCCACTGAGGAGCAGTGGTGTCACCAGAAAAGGATTAAGCCCAGCCCTGCACAAGAGGAACCAAGATCTCCCGAGCATGAAGCAGATGGGTCTCTTCACTGGTGTCCCAAGGGTCCCTGTGTACAAGGACTTCTAGCTTAGCACTTTCCATTTTATTTAAATCTTAGGCCTCTTCCCCACCCCCCAGCTCCACCACAACTTTTCTGTCTTTCCACCTCTTTTCTCAGTGTACTGAAGACCCTGCCAGTACCAGACAGGGAGCAAACCCAGCACGAAGGACAGGCAAGTTTGGGGAGTGCACGAAGGAAGAGTTTGGCCCCAATCCACTTCCTGGAAGAACTTACCCTGGCCAAGATACCAGAGAGCTGAGGTTTTCTCAGCTCACAAATGCAAAGCCCACTTTCTGTGACCCCGGACGCAGCAATGTGGCTAAATGCACCAAGGCTGGAATCCAGTAACCTGCTCCCTCAGGAAAATGTTGAAGAAAACTGAAACCGGCCAGCACACCAAGTACACTTGGCACTGTGGCTCCTGCATGAAAACAGTAGCTGTGGTGTCTACACCCACAGCACCTCTTCCGTCACCACTGTAAAGTCCACTGTCGGAAGACTGAAGAGATTGAAAGTCTAGGGGAAGCTCCACCATGTGAGATAACCCTAGCCTGTAATAAGTGGGTTCATTTATATAAAATTTAAAATGTGAGGGCCAAACTACAGCCCCTTCCAACTCCAAAATTCTAAGCGTATTGGATAGGCTAAATATTTCAGGTATTCCAATGAAGGAGTTGGGACCAGCCCAGTCACTTTGCAGAGCAGATCTCCGATGCTTATCAAGTATCAGTCAGGAATGGCTAAAAGACTGTCTCTCCTCTCAATCCCTGCCCAATCCTCCAGAGAGTAGGAGCCTGGGTCTTCCAAAGAAAGCATGACCTTCTCCCAAGTTAAGTATGAGCAAGCTGGTGGTTGGCATGTTGTCTGTCTTGACTTGCTAGGGATTCACACGTTCCTGCTTGCCCATAAATGCACTACAGTGCAATCCAGGACTACAGCAAACAGCAGCCTGAGAAGACTCACATTTGCAGGCAAAAGGCAGTTCTGACTTAATCTTCACCCGGATGCATCCAGAAGAGTGGGCATTTCTGCTGGAGAAGCAAGGAATCCAAGAAGCCCGGCTTCCCTCTGGTGTCTGGGACCTCACTTAGCCCAGGAAGAGTGGTCTCAACTATAAGCCATGGGGGCAAAGTGCACCAAGACCAACCCAAGGATAAAAAGGATGGGGGACCCCACTGTCCTTCTGTCCCTCAGTCCCAAATACTCCCAAAGCTGGTTTATTCAACCCTGTAATTCCTCACCCCTTTCCAAAAGAGAAAATGCCAATTTTTGAGACTTCCCCTTATAGCAAATATGGTGAGAAGAGAGTTTAACAGATCCAAACCCTAGCTGACTATACTTTGCAAGGATGGGTTGCCATTATGTCAGAAAGAAGGTGGTTTTGAAGATGCAAGTTCTCTACCTGGCCATTTCAGAAGCAAACCTGAGAGCAATGCACCATCCTTCCAAGTTCAAAACTGCCAGTGTAGGAAACCAAAGCAATATGGGCGGCCAGGACCTAGGGCCCTCCTCTGCTAGCTTTGAGAAGACTGCAAGATGAAAACTTCCAAAGCTGGGAAACCTCCTACCTTCCCATTAGTTGAAACCACTGCAGCTAAGACTAGTTCTCCACGTGAACGTCTCTGAGTGCACCAGGGCTGATGAGTTCTGTAGCAGAGAACAAAAAGGAGGAACTCAACTTAGTCTTTCTGTGTTCAGATCCTGAGTCATCCTTTTCTCCTTTGGATGTTTAAGTTGTACTCATCAGCCTGCATTTTTCGCAAGATCCGACACTTGCTAATAACCATTCTTTAGTTCAGGGGGAAAAAAATACTTTTAGAGGAATCTCACCCATTTCACCAGAAGCTCAAAACTTGACTGCTGTGGTCAAGTTCAATAGATTCCACTCCCCTGACATAGGCACAATCTGTTTTACAGAAATCAACAATTGCCTTCCACAAAAAATTGTATTAGTTTTTGACAGTCCTCCACCGGGGATCTCTGAAGTACCAAAAATGAAAATATACAGCCAGGCACGTGGCTCACGCCTGCAATCCCAGCACTTTGGGAAGCTGAATGGGGGGATTGCTTGAGCTCAGGAGTTTGAGACCAGCCTGAGCAGCACAGCAAGACCCCATCTTAACAAAAAATTAAAAAGTTAGTCACGTGTGGTGGTCCACACCTGTAATCCTAGCTACATAGGAGGCTGAGACAGGAGGATCTCTTGAGCCCAGGAGTTTGAGGTTGCAGTGAGCTATGAGGATGACACTGTATTTAGGCCAGGCAACAGAATGAGACTCTGTCTCAAAATAATAAATAAATAAATAAATGTAATGACCCCTGTCATAAAGGCACTTAAGATACAGAAGAAAGAAGGCCTGCCTGGACCCAGAGCAGCATCACATGGCACATAGCTGAGAATAACCCAGGTTTAAGCACTGCTCAGCCACCCTCGCTGCATAACCACAAAGCCCAGCAAGCTGCTTAGCCCTCAATTCCCTCATCTGTAAAACAGGGATCCTGAATCCACCTCACAGTCCTGACACAAAGATTTGATGCTGTCACTCCCTCCTATCTAAGGGGAATCATAGTGCTTCTCTTTTTCTGACTGGCTTATCTCACTCAGCATAATGTCCTCAAAGTTCATCTATGCTGTAGATTCCACCCTTCCCTTTCAAGGTGGAATAATATTCCATTGTGGGTATAGACCAACTTTGTTTACCCACTCATTAATCAGTGGACACTTGAGTAGCTTCTGCCTTTTGGCTATTGTGAATACTGCTGTCGTGTATGTGGGTACACAAATATCTCTTCAAGTCCTTGCTTTCAATTCTTTTAGGTATATACTTGGAAGTGGAATTGCTGGATCATATGGTAATTCTATTTTTAATTTTTTGAGATACATGTATCATTTAAAAATTATATCACACTTTCTTCATAACCACAAAAAAAGTTTTCTTCTTTATTCAGCTAATGTGTACTCAGCACCAACCATATGCTAGACCTTGGGCTAGGTACCAGGGCCACACTCAGTCATGGTCCTCCCATCTTCCTGGGGGCTCACTATCTAATGGGACAGACAGACCAGAATCCGAGCACAAGCAAACATATGGGACAGACAGGCGACTCTAACATCAACCATATTATGGGAAGGAGTTTTAGAGTGGTAACCCAGGGGCAGGTCATGTTATGAGTTCCACTGAATGCCCCAAAAAGATACATTCAGACCCTGCCTCCTGGGTCCTATAAATGTGATCTTCTTCCACCATGTTCGGGTCATTGCAGATGTAATCACGTTAAGAGGAGGTCATGCTGGACTAGGGTGGACTCTATTCCAATGACTGGTGTCATTATAAAAAGAGGGAAATTGGGCACAGAGACAGGTGCAGGGAAGAGGAACATATGAAGACAGAGGCCAAGATGGCATTGCTGCAGCTGCAAGCTAAGGAAGCTGCCAGGGGCCGGAGAGGCCAAGAGGGCTTCTCCCTCAGAGGCATCAGAGGTGCCTGCCAGCAACCTGGTCTCAGGGACCACAGCCCGGGGGAATGCCATGGGGTGGGATGTGGGGAAAGTCCTAGATTGGAATTCCTTTCTGTCTTTTCTTGGTGCAGGAAGGGGAGAGATAGAGAATAAAGAATCAGATTTTCTTCTTGGAATGTCTAACCAAATAATCACTTAAGATCCTGGCCCATTGGCTTGGCACCTGTAGCTCAAGCAGCTAGGGTGCCAGCCACATACACCAGAGCTGGCGGGTTCGAATCCAGCCCAGGCCTGCCAAACAACAATGACAACTACAACCAAAACATAGCTGAACATTGCAGCGGGTGCCTATAGTCCCAGCTGCTTGGGAGGCTAAGGCAAGAGAATCACTTGAGCCCAGGAGTTGGAGGTTGCTGTGAGCTGTAACACCACGGCACTCTACCCAGGTGACAGCTTGAGGCTCTGTCTCAAAAAAAAAAAAAAGATCTGGCCCATTGACAGAGTCTCTGCTTCTGAATCTATAGCGTTAGAGGGTCCCTTAGATGACATGTGCAATCCCAACTTTGAAGGGATCCGGTCTCGATATCCCCAGGGAGCCTTTTTCAAACTCACCCACCAGGGGCAGATCCCAACTATCTCTATGGAAGGGCGGCAGGGGCACTGTTGGGATTTGGACTGGGGTACATGGCAGGACGTTTAGCAAACTGTGCTAAATGCTAGTAACTCACCTGCCCCACCTGCCCTGGGATGCATAAAAGTGCCCCCCAGGACTTCCTAAAGGCGGAGTCCCGGGGGGAAGTGTCTGGAGGCTGACTGGCAGAGCAGACACATTGATTTTCCTTGAGATTTGTGCTTGAATACATCTGGAGTTCATGTGCTCCTCTGTGATGGGGATCCTGGGGGGTGGAGGACCCTGCACAATGGTCCTTCAGGTCTGGCTCCCCCAAAGCCTACCTGCTGAGATGGGGGGTCACGTCAGGCAGAATCACCCCCTTAGGGGGCCACCAGTGCAGCTGGGATGCCTCACACTCTGGAGCGCATTGGGGGTGGCACTGGGAAGGCCTCCAAGTAGAACATGAAGAAGGAAGCAAACACCCCCTGGAAGAGTCAAGATAACCCAGTTCTCCCAGACTCTCACAAAGACCCCCAGCCCCCGCCCAGGCCACGTGAGTGCCGAGTCACCTGCCTGGCACAGGCGCCACTTCCCACCCGCTCCATGGGCACCCAAGTGTTCCAGCACCCATCACTGCGCCTCCCCCGCCACTGTCAACACAAACACCCACACTCAGGCAGCAGGTAAAAATAACCAGCCGCCTCGTAGCAGGCCTCATGTCCCATCTCCTTCCCTAGGCCTGTTCCTGGAGGCACCGGGAGAGCTGGGATGGGGGGACAGGGACAGGCAGTGCGACAGAGTGAAGCCCTGTGTCCCGTCTGCTGTGTCAGACAGAGATCACCTGTAACGGGGATACAGATCAGAGGCCCTGTCCTCATAGCGAAGCAGCCCCACGTCGCACTCTCCCTCAGGCAGCTCCTCGACCTGCAATGACAGTTCTTGTTACCAGCAAATTCCCAGGTACCAGTAGAGCCCACAGAACTTCAGGGATGAGTCAGCCAGCTACTGCCTTGACCCCCACCCCCAGGACCCTCCCCAGGCCACAAGACATTATTTCAAGCAAGTATTAGTGCCTAGGCAAGAAAGAAGTGAAAATCATAACCTCAGGCCAGAACCAGCCACCACTTGAGGCACAGTCATCAAGGCCTTCCTAACCTGAAAGGCACAATCAAACTGATGCTATGGGTAGGAGCATGTCCCCCCAAAAGATACACTGAAATCCCAGACCCCGGTACCTGTGAATGTGGCTGTGTTAGCTCCCGAGGGTCTCCATAACAAGTGCCACAGAGTAGGTTGTTTGAATAGCAGAAGTTCTCTGTCTCACAGTTCTGGAACTGGAAGTTTGTGATCCTGGGGCCAGCAGGGCCGTTTGTCCTGAGGCCTCTCTCCTTGGCTAGCAGATGGCCGCCTTCTCACTGTGTCCTCACATGAACCTTCCCCTATGCGTGCACATCCCCAGTGTCTCTGGGTCCAAATTTCCTCTTCTTATAAGAACACCAGTCAGACTGGACTAGAGCCCACCCTAACACCCTCACTGTAACCTAATCAGTCACATTCTGAGGGACTAGCAGTGAGGGCTTCAGCATGTGAACTTGGGGGGACACATTTCAGCCTGTAACGGTGACCTCATTTGGAAATCGTTTACCTTTTAGGAACGGGTCATGCAGATGTAATTAGTTGAGCTGAGATGAGGACATACTGGGGTAGGATGGTCCCTTAGTCCTATGTGCCTGGTGTCCTTATAGAAGAGAAACACAGAAACACATACAGCAGATTAGCACATGCGGGCAGAGACCACAGGAGGTGGCCAGGGGACACGTCAGAGAGACCAGTCAGGGCACGCGGAAGGTGGCTGGTAATGAGCAGGATGCAGAAAGAGGCAGCGGAGGACTCCACACAGATTCTCAGAGGGCACCAATCCTGCTAAGACCTTGATTGGGACTTCTGTGCTCCACAATGAGAGAACAAATTTTTGTTGTTTTAAGCCACCCAGTTAGTGGCACTTCCTTAGGGCAGCCCTAAGAAACAAAGCCCTGGTCACCCAGGTGGAACAGTGGACGGGCACTGAAGGGTCAGCCGCCAATCTCCTAACCTCCTAAGCCAGGGGTCCTCAAACTGCAGCCCACGGGCCACATGAGGTGGTGTGATTGTATTTGTTCTCATTTTGTTTTTTACTTCAAAATAAGATATGTACAGTGGGCATAGGAATTTGTTCATAGATTTTTTTTAAAACTGTAGTCCGGCCCTCCAATGGTCTGAGGAACAGTGAATTGGCCTCCTGTTTAAAAAGTTTGAGGACGCCTGTCCTAAGCAATATACAGAAAGACTCGGTCAAAGTTACCGTTTCCTGAGAAGCTCACTGGCACAGCCTCCCTGTCCCACTGCCTATGTGTGGTCATGGAACTGAACTGAACCCTGAAGACATCTGCCAACTGATGACATCAAGAAGGTGGTAACATAGGCACTGGAGGACCCCAGGCTGTCCACTTCAACTTCAGCAGTGACACCTGCTCTTCCACTCTGGATGCAGGGCTGACATCGCCCGCAATGACCACTTTGCTAAACTCATTTCCTGGTATGACAATAAATGTGGCTACAGCAACCAAGTGTAGACCTTACCAAGCACTTGGCCTCCAAATAGTCAGAGTCCCTGGACCACCAGCCCAGGCAGAGTACCAGAGAAGGACAGAGGCCCTCAGCTGCTGGGGTGTCCCTGACCACTGAGTCCCCCCCACACACACATGGAGAACTTCCCCTCCTTGTCAGTTTCCTTTCCAGACCCCCTGAAGGATGGGATGGCCCTAGAGAGCCCCACCTTGTTATGCACCATCAATAGAGTTCCCCATAATCAGGGGAGAAAAAATAACCCCTTCTAATAAAATTCTCAAATCAACTTAAAATGCAGTCTAGCAGAGGGATGCTCCCAGCTGATGCTGTGGCCAGATGCCTGGGTTCTGACCCTTGCCCTGCCCTCATGACAGCCAACCTCAACTGAGTCACACTCCCAGTACCTCCACTTTCTTCATCTGTAAAATGGGCATAATAATAATAATTTGTAGCTCATCCTATTATGAAAATCATGTGAGGGGATAATAATAAAACACTATGTGCATGGCAGAGTCTAAGCTCTAAAGGGGTTTGACTATGGCAAACTAATACAACTTCTATGGAAAGAAGTATGGAGAATTCTCAAAGAACTAAAAGTAGACCTTCCACTGGAATCTCAAATCCTATTACTAAGTATCTATCCAGAAGAAAAAAAATCACTTTACTGCAAGGACATTTGCACTAGAATGTTTATTACAGCACAATTCACAATAGCCAAGACATAAAATCAACCCAGATGCCCATCAACCGATGAATGGATTAACAAACTATGGCACATGTATACCATGGAGCACTATTCAGTCATAAAAAAAGATGGTGACTTCACATCTTTTTTGTTTACCTGGATGAAGTTGAAACACATTCTTCTTAGTAAAGTATCATGAAAATGGAAAGAAAAGTACCCAATGTACTCAATACTAATATGAAACCAATATATAAACCCACATAAAATAAAAACACACGTATACTCTAGCAAGGGAGCGGTGAGAGGAGTGAGAAGGGAGCAAGAGGAGGGCGGGTGATTGGCAGGATCTCACAGAATGTGCACAATGTGAGGATGTTCAGCACGCCCCCTGGGGGAAGGGCTCAACTACAATTGGAACTTTACCTTAAAAATGAAAACAATGTAACCTAAATATTTGTACCCTCATATCAATCTGAAATTAAAAAATAATTAATTAAAAAGTAAATAAAGGGTTTGACCCATCCTAACTAACAGAGAGTTATGTCACCAACCTAAGCTTCTTTCAGTTGTATGTGACATCCTAAAAACCCAGGGTAGGGTCTCCCTCCCAGATCCTGGTAGATCCTGTGTTATCCCAAAGTTCTAGAAAGAGAAGAGCAGGAAGGGGAAACTTAATAGTACAAAGAGAACATTCCTAAATGATTAAAAGCCCCAAGCTTATACCAGGTTGCCAGAACAAGGCACAAAATATTTTTAAGCAAATCGAATTGGAGAATCCATTTGAAAAATGAGTTGGAACTGAGAGACAGAAATAGACAAGAGAGACAATATCGCAGCTGTGAGCACAGGGGACAGGCAGCTGGTTAGGGTCAGTGGCAAACCACAGCCCGTGACAAGCCATTGCACAGACACCCGGTATGCAATGCACAAGAATATTTTACCATTTCCCTTTATCATATGGGATGCACTGAATCTTTTCAGCCGACCACAATGGTTTTGATAATGTCACAACACACAACAGCACTATTTTTTTTGTATAAGCCCACCAATGGCCTGTGACCCATAACCTGAAAGCCATGGACACGTCCCTCTGCAAAACCCTTCCTGCTTCATTTGTCCAACATATTTTACATCAGGGTCTAAATTCTGAAGAAAACTCCCAAAATGTTATTTTCCTTTCCACAGTGAAAGACAGTTTTCTTTAAACACAGGGGAAACTATAATGTTCTAGAACAAACCACATAAGACTGGACATTAAAGACTCTGAGGAAATGGTGTTTCCAGAGGGCTAACACTTCTGTGCTGAAAAGCCAGTAAAGTTTAATTATTCCCAACTTCTAAAAAGTCATGTATTTTCTTCAATAGACATTTACACACATGCCACAAATATGTTCCATCCAGAAACATATATACCATGCATCTGACACTATCTGAAATACTTCATAAATATTAACTCATTTAATTCTCACAATAACCCTATGAGATAAACCATATTATGCCCATTTTACAGGTGAGGAAACGGAGGCCCAGAGAAGCCACTTACCTTGAGAGCTGGGATTCCTGGCAGTGTGCTTACCCACTAGGTGATGCTGCCACTTTAAACGGTTTCTTTATCAATTTTCTCACTATCTCAGAGGCTCCTATTCATTACTAAGCAAACTTCCCTTTCAGTTTCAATGCTACAAAATACAAACTCTTAATTCTTACAGGACAACCACCACCAAGTTCTCACCCTCCAGGAGTCGTCATCCCTCCCATGTTCTTTAGCAGTGGAATCAGACTGTCAAAATCAGCTCCTTAGAAACCAGAACATGAGGCTCAGCACCTGTAGCTCAAGTGGCTAAGGCACCAGTCACATACACCAAAGCTGGTGGGTTCAAATCCAGCCAGGCCTGCCAAACAACAATGACCACCAAAAAATACAACTACAACTACAACTACAACCAAAAAATAGCCGGGCATTGTGCAAATGCCTGTAGTCCCAGCTACTTGGGAGGCTGAGGCAAGAGAATCACTTAAGCCCAGGAGTTGGAGGTTGCTGTGAGCTGTGATGCTACAGCACTCTACCCAGGGTGACAGCTTGAGGTTTATCTCAAAAAAAAAAAAAAAGAAAGAAACCAGAACATGCCTTTTACTAGAAGAGGGAACTGTTGGATTTATTTTAAAGGAATCTCTTATAATGACTGTTGGTCTTTTTCTTTACGATCAACCTAGACCTACTTGAAAAACAAGGTTCTGGCATGTCCCCCAAAGGGTTGCCACAGAGGGACATTTCTGGGGGAGAGGAGGGAATTTCCCTTGTATTTCAAAAGCTGCTCTGGCCTACCCTAATCCCACTCCAATTCCATCTCATGATCTAAGAGGTGAAATTAAGCATAGAATAACCAACTCTCCTAGCATCAAAGATGCTTTCCCCAAAATGTAATGCAAACCCAGGACTTAAGAAAGAAAAAACTGTTTTCAACTGAAAAGGCAATTATCCAACCAAACTGGTTTACCGAGAGAATTTACAAATTCTAGGTTCTTAATTCTAGGATTCTAAAGGTGAGACTCTAATTCTTCCAGGCCAGGAAAGCAGCTGCTAAAAATGTTAAATTATAAAGGAGAAAGAAAGCTTTTATAAAAATCATTTTCATTTGAATTCTGAATCTTAAATTATAAGGTATAAAGCAAACTTTTTTAAAAAATCATTTTAATTTGAATTTTGATACAGTCCGCAAGTCCTCCAGAATCCTGAGGTCTGGAGGAAGGTCCCGGCTGGTGTAGTCAAGCTGCCCTCTCTCTGTAAGAAACAGGCCCCTGGAGCTGGTGGCTGGGTGGACCCTCAGGACAAAGCGGACTTTGTTTGAGTGGAAAGCCTACATTAGAAGCTGGGAGAGATGGAAAACAAGATAGAGCCACTTTATGTCTTGCTTCCAACTCTCATTATTCCTATTACACATGTACACAGCAGCTTCCAGGCCCAGAAGTGGGTGGAAGGGCCTTGCCTCATTTAGCAACTCTTTGCCAAAGGACACTAACAGCTTTTCATAGATGTGACTACACTGATATTCTTAGGGCATCAAGCAAACACTCTGCCTATACTTTACTCTCCACCTTTTCCCTGTCTTCACCATTTAGCCCAGTCACCTCTCCAATATCACGACCCACCAGCCCTATAGTCCACACATGCCTGAAATACCCTTCTTCTTTTGTCTGTCTAGGACAGTCCCACCCATCTAATAGACTGAGTTAGATCCTGAGTTAGCCCCATCCCACTGCACAGAACTTCTCAAAGTGCAGTCCCCAAACCAGCAGGATCAGTATCAAGCTTCTTGCCCTTGACCCCAGACCTACTGAATCAGAAGCTGGAGGTTGATGAGCAGCCTGTGCTTTCACAAGCCCTGCAGGTGGTTCTGATCCCACCCAAGTTTGATGCCCACTGCATTAGCCATAATCTATACCTCATCCCTCCCTACTCAGCTTAGGAGGGCCATCGCTGGAAGCCCCTCAGGGCCTGGTACAAGCGAGGCTTGTTGAATTAAGCTGAAGAACCTCTTCTGGAACTAGAAAGGGCAGTGTGAAATCTCCTAGACCTCCACCACCATGTGCAACAGCAACATCGCCAGGAACCACGCAGGATCAAACCGGAACTGGGCAGAACTCCCACGGAGCTAGTAGTTAAAAAATAATGAAACGTATGGCCCCCACTCATGACCACTGTCCAAGGTAAGATTCCAAAACACACTGGGGAGATGTTGGGATTGACACTGGTTTGTGTCTCAAAAGGAGTCTTCGCTGGCTCCATGGGGACAGTAAAGTTGAACCAGAGCCATGGGCTCCCATGAAAGAGCATTCCCTCAATGAAATTAACACACAACACTTGGCGTGATGTCCTCATCCGAGCCTCTGATCCCAACTCTCAACCACTCAACACTCTATCATATCCATGCAACTAAACCCGTTCAAAAAAAAAAAAAGAAAGAAGAAAAGACAGATAAAAATCAGAATAAAACTTAATCAAGGTTAAACAGTAGACCAAATTCTTAGAAATACATTAAGTTAGTATCACAGGGCTCCTCTCTTGGCCAGGCACTACGCCAAGGGCTTAAATGCCTGCAGTGCCACAGTTAAGGCCACAGTACTAACGCCAGACCACCATTGTTCCCTGCTCCACCACATGGTCTCAGAAGGGCCATGTCAAGGACTTTGAAATACTCTCATTACATAAAAATATTGGCAGACAACCTGTTTACTGTTATTGCTCACTGTGGAAAGCTAAAAATGTCCCCTAAAGGTATCTCTAAAGAAGGAGGTAGAGCAATTCCATACAGATCTCAGAGGAGAAGACACACACAGAAAAGGAGAAAGTGATGTGATGGCAGAGGCAGAAATAGAAGGATGCAGCCACAAGCCAAGGGAAGCTGGTGCAGGGTGGCAGGACTCACCATCCCAAAATACACCGCATTGGCACAAAAAGCATTTTTAATTAGAGACACTTCAACAGCAGATGCAAGGAAGGTGGGCTTACCTTCCTTTTCTTCTTGAAAGCCAGAAAGAATCTAACCATGCAAAACGTGCCCTTCCTGTGCCAGGAGGAAGGAAACACTCTTATCACCAGCAATGGGGGAGTCAGAGAAATCTGCACAAACAAGCCTGTTAAACCAACCCTTATCTTCCCCACCACTGCTCCACAATTAATTTCCTGTCCCAAGCCCTTTGCCTTTAACTTCCATATTTTACTCTGTCTGTTCCAGACGACTATGGAACCTCTCAGCCCTCACTGCTTCCTTGTGCTTTCACTTTTCTCTTAAGGGCTCCTCCAGTGGATGTGTAAAAATTACTAAAACTTGCCCGCTTTTCTCCTGTTTTTTTGTTCTTGTTGTTGTTGTTGTTGTTATTGTTGTTCATTCGTTTGTTTTTTTGAGACAGAGTCTCATTTTTCACCCTCAGTAGCGTGCCATGGCATCGGCCTAGCTCACTGAGACCTCGAACTCTTAGGTTCAAAGGGTCCTCTTGCCTCAGTCTCCTGAGTAGCTGGGACTACATACAGGCATCCACCACAGCGCCCAGATATTTTTAGAGAATGGGTCTTACTTAGGCTGGTCTCAAACTCCTAAGTTCAAGCGGTCCACCTGCCTTGACCTCCCAGAGTGCTAGGATTACAAGTATGAGCCACTGCACCTGGCCTCTGCTGGGTTTCTTTTGGTTTTGGTTTTGGTTTTTTGTTCATTTGTTTGTTTGTTTGTTTGTTTGTTTTGTTTTTGAGACAGAATCTCTGTTGCCTAGGCTAGAGTGCCGGGGCATCGTCACAGAAACCTCAAACTCCTGGGTGATCCTCCCGCTTAGCATCCCAAGTCACTGGGACTATAGGCAC
>CAUYPK010150900.1:0-14441 GCA_963574355.1 Loris lydekkerianus | reverse complement strand
AAAATAATCTTTTAAGGCAAAGAATTTGAGTTGCTTTGAGATATGAGGCCATGGCAATATCATAGGGCAACATAATGATACATTGTCTCAAAAAAAAAAAAAAAAGAAGAAGAAGAAGAAGAAAGAAAAAAAGAAAAGAACTGCTACCAGAGTTCATGTGGACATGAGACCAAAAGTGGGATCAAGTAAAAACACACAGATTGGGAAACAAGGCAGTTCCTAAGACTTGTTAGTTTAAAAAGCTTTTACTAGACTGTTTTATCCTGTAAACATAGTGCCTCTTGGCACTTCAAAGGCCTACAGCAACCCTGAGGAGTCAAATGTTGGTTAAAAGCTAATCAAACACAGTATTTCTGTAACAGTGTAAAATTTACAATAAGTGGGATAAAGGAAGACCATATATGCATATTATCAGTTTACCTAGATTTTCCCTTGAATGAATTTTAGTACCAATACTAAAAAAAAATTTTTTTTTTTTTTTTTTGGTTTTTAGAAATTTCAGGATTTTGGGGCTGTGAATAAGAGGTTGTGAATCTATAATTTTAATGATTTTATTAAAAATCAAATCCAACAAAACCTAATACATGTGAAAAGACAACTTCTCCCCAATTAGTAAGTGACATGATTTATTAGTAATTAAAATTCCAGAGGGGTCAATAGGATATTAATATTGTCAAAAAGTTTCCCAAACGTGTTAAATAATTTACACTCCTAGAAATGTAAGAGATTTCTAGTTGTTTCACATCTTAGCCAGTATATCCTAGTATTGTTAGTCATTTAGTTTTAGCTATTCTATTATGGATGAAATGAGAATACATTGGGATTTAAGCTTTATTTCCCTGAAAACTAGGGATGTTGAGCATATTTATTATGTTTACCAGTCATATGGATAGTTTCTTTTTGAAATATTCAAGTCTTTTTGTTCATCACTTCAAATGTGCCATCATACTGCTTCTAGCTTCCCTGGTTTCTCATAAGAAATTCACTGTTAATCTTACTGAGAATCCTTTTTACGTAATGAATCATTCATCTTTTACTGCTTTCGTCTTTGACTTTGCTGATATAGAAGAATAATTACATGCTATGCCTCTATATTTTAGGGTTTAGTGTTTTGAAAAACCCAAAGAGATGCTTTAGGGGAGTAAAGGCTCTGAAAAAGAACTATTAGTAGTAGGTTATGTAAATTAAGCAGCATTAGGAGCCACTTTGTATTTACAGTGGGATAGGTTATATTCTGGTAAGAAATTATGTTTGGGAAGCTAAACAGGTGTAAAAATTGGACATTAAAAGTAGTAATGTTAGAATTCACAGTGTCAGGCCAGATGTTGTCATGAAACTTAATTAGTCCACTGTCTTTGTCTGGTAGTAGATCGTAGATAGAAGCATGGTTAAGATGAATACATCAGAGTGTTCACAGATGCACATAGAACAGAAAAGTTGAGGCGGAAACTGACTCCAAGTAAACAAAGATCTGGATTCAAGATAAAGCCAAATACTAGGAAACAAGCATGGAATGGAATTCAGGCTAGCTGCCTGAGAACAGTATCTTCAAAAACTGGGACGCATTTGGCTCAGCGCCTGTAGCTTAGCAGCTAGAGCGCCAGACACATAGACCGGAGTTGGAGGGTTCAAATCCAACCTGGGCCTGCCAAACACCAACAACAACTACAACCAAAAAAAAAAAAAAAAATAGCCAGGCATTGTGGCAGGCACCTGTAGTCCCAGCTACTTGGGAGGCTGATACAAGAGACTCGCTTAAGCCCAAGAGTTAGAGTTTGCTTTGAGCTGTGACACCACAGTACTCTACTGAGGGCAACAAAATGAGACTCAAAACAAAACAAAACTGGGACACATTTGTGAAACAAGCAGAACAAAAGGTGCTAAATCTCTGCTATATCCAGAATGATTGTTTTTTCTCTCTCTGTCTTATGGGTAAGTACACTTGTGCTACCTCCCCCAAGAAGGGTTCCTTGGGAGTTGGTTATTATGATAGAGAGAAAAAGATAGTTCCTTTAAATTAGGTTATGTACTATTTTTAATGTTTCTAAGAAGCTATAAAATTACTTTTTTGCCAGTAGTCTGCAGAGTTGGGGAAAGCACTATAGATGGCCTTTTGTTGCTAAATAGACTAACGCCCCAAAAATATATGTGTGCCTCTAGGAAAGGTTTAGATCTCATTAAAATAAACTATATGAGTTATTTTTAAACATGCTTATTCCAATATGTGTAAACAACCAGGTCTATGCTGGATTTTTATTTTCTTGTTTTGAACAAATCACAGCTTTCTCATCTGCTAAGTGATTCAGCTATTTCTTGTGTTCTTACTATTTATTTAATAATCACTTATTAAAGCATTTACTGTGCATCAGACACTGTTGTAAATGTTTTACAAATTTTAATTCATTTTTTTCTAGTATCTTTTCTCTAAGATGTAGAGTACAATTTCCTCATTTACAAAAATTTTGTAAATGAGAAAATTGAGGCACATAAAGACTTACAGACTTGCCAAGATCAGACAGCAAAAGTGTGACCCTGGTTGTTGTGGTTGCTGACAGTGCTCCCACATACTGTGCTACTGTCTTCCTGACATACTTTTCTCTGCTCTCCCTTTCTGTGTACCATGGCTTCTGCTCACTACTCAGGAACTGGTTTCTGTACATAAATGTTTTTGTATCTGCTCCCACCATGAACTCTTTTCTTTCTGCTCTCATTATGTCAGACCACGTCATACAGTTCTAGACAGCACTTACATGGCTGTTTTTCAGTGAGGAATACGATCACCTCTGGTCTGACAAACTGAGAGAGGCGTGATATGAAGACAAAACACAACCTCTGTGGAATCTCCTCTAAAGAGCGATACACAGATGATGTGTACTGGGTAAGCTGTCCAAATCTTCCTGTGAAGGGCAGGTATAATTGAAATCTGGTCATTTGTATCCTTTTGATAAGAGCTTTTAATTTTTTTGGCATCCTCTTGCAAGATACTTAATTATATTTCTGTTCTACCAGGTTTTAACCTTCTGAGGTTAAAAAATAAAATCCTAGGAGAACTATGCTGTGAGCAATTGTATAATTCTATATGTCTTCAAACAATATATCTGATTAGACAGTTATAGATGTTTTAATTATTATTATTATTTTTGGTTACATGGATCACTTTTGTAATTCCTGAGTCATGGTTATACAACTGCCCATCATCCACATGGTGTTCATTGTACCCGTTAGGTAGCTTTTGCCCATCCCCTCCTGCTTGATTTACTCTGAGTTTTACTTCTCTCAGCACATATGTGGTCCTCAGTTCCAATTTAATAGTAAGTACGTGTACAGTAGTGAGCAGCAAGTAGGGTTTGCTTTTCTGTTCTTTAGATACTTAAGGTAATGCTCTCCAGTTCTACTCAAATTGTTGCAAAAAGCATTAATTCATCTTTTTATGGCTGAGTAGTATTCCATGTGGTACTTCATGTATCACATTTTGTTGATCCACTCATGAATTGATGGGCACATAGGTTGATTCCACATCTTTGTGAATTGTGCAGCAATATACATTCAAGTGCAGTTATCTTTTTGATGAAATGACTTATTTTCCTTTGTAAATACCCTGTAGAGGGACTGTTGTGTTGAATTGTAGGTCTACTTTAGTTCTTTGACGAATTGTCTTACTGTTTTCTGTAGAGGATATACTTGTCACACCAATTGTGTATAAGCATTTTTTTTCTCTCTTCTAACAAGGATAAGGTGATAACTTGATTGTAGTTTTAATTTACATTTACCTGATGTCACTACTGAACATGTTTTCATCTATTTATTGACTATTTGTCTTTCTTCTTTTGAGAAACTTCTGTTCATGTCTTTTGCCCATGTTTTAATGGGTCTGGGTTTTTTTGTTTTTTTTTTTATTGCTAATTTGTTTGAGTTCTTTGCAGATTCTGGATATTAGCCCTTCATCAGCTATATAGTTTGCAAATATTTTCTCCCATTCTGTAGGATGCTTGTTTCCTCTGTTGATGATTTCCTTAAATGTACAGAAGCTTTTAATTTAATCAAGGCCCATTTATTTTTGTTGCTGTAATTGCCTTTGGGGTGTTAGTCACAATTTTTTTTTCCTTTTTCTTTTTTTTTTCCCTAGGCCAGCGCGAAGAATTTTTCTTACATTTCTTTTAGAATTTTTATGGTGTCATGCCTTACATTTAAGTCTTATGGCCATCTTGAATTCATTTTTTGTTGAGTGGTGAGAGATATGGATTCTGTTTCATTCTTCTGCATGATGGTATCCAGTTTTTCCAGCACTATTTGTTGATAAGGCTTCTTTTCACAAATTGTTGTTTGCTTTATCAAAGATCAGTTGGCTGTATGTACATGGTTCATAGATATTTTCAATATTGTAGCACAGCCAAATATATTTACAGTTAATCCATGAAATAATATTAAAATAATTAACATACATATTAAGTTACACCATAATTAAGGTGATGTTATATGTAAAATAAGCAGTATTTTCTGGACAGTTGTATTCTGTTTCCAATTTCCTGTCTAACAGCTATGAAACCTTGGAAAATTCCAAGCTCTTTTCCTGAACATGTTGTATTCTCAACAATTTCCTCATCTATAACAGTAGGAGACTATATTACCTCTAAGATCTTTTCCAAGCCTAGAATTATTTGGTTCTGTGATTTAGTTTGTACAGTATGCTTCTTTATTTAGCAGATATCACACACATAAGATCAGATGCTTCTGTTCTATGATAAAAACCAATTTATATTAATGATCTTGGAGTTACCAAAGGAAAGCTTAACTATATCAAAACGTAACTATTAAAAACACATTTAAACCAAACATAACAAGATTTTAAAGAGAGATAGAAGTGGTTTTTCCACAATACCCATAACAAATAGTGTTCAGTGATGTGAACAATAGTTTTTTCTTTGTCATTCTAAGTAACTAGATAAAACTGTAAGGAAATAATACAGTTCCTTTCTAATACAGTACCAGTATAAATGATTATCCTGTTTAAATGACATTGCTCAATATATCAGGATAAGTATATAATGGGATTAACTACAAGACTAACCTCAGTTAGCCAACCTATCTTCAATCACTTATTGTATAGTAAGAAGATACTGAAGATGTAAAACACAACTCTGATTATTATGTGACCTGTTATTGTCAGTAACTTTGTTATCAAATGATGATTATATTCCATTGTTTGTCTTGTATTTATATGTATTTATAATTTTATTTATATGAGGATATAAACTACATATAAGTATGTGTGTGTGTGTGTGTGTGTGTGTGTAACATTCTCCAGAATGTTGCACAGTGGTATAAAAGGGAAATTATGTATTTTGGATCAAGCAGGCCTAAATTTGTATTTGGGTTCCATCAGTCACTAGCTCTGTTACATTTATAAGTTATTTGAGCTCCATGAACCTCAGTTTAATGTATTAAACCTCAGTTTAATGTATTTCAAGCACATGGTACAATGCCCAATCCATAGTAGGCATTCAACAGTAGCTTTGGAATTGTAGTTAAGCATAGATGCTTTAAAGTTACATCAGTGTAGGCAACAAGTCTGGCAAGTTTTTTAAATGAAGTATATAATTTTATATGTATAAAGTATGTAAATATACACTTATTATAGGAATCAGAAAATTCACCCCTAGGTGAGTAATGAAGGCATATTTCTACAAAATAACCCATTTGTAGATGTTTATAGAAGCTTTATTAATAGATGCCAGAAACTGGAAATAAGCCCAATGTCAATCACGTGGTAAGTGCATCTGTACAATGGAATACTACTCAGTGATATAAAGGAATGAATTACTGATACTTGGAATGATACGGATGAATCTCAAAAGTATATGTTTACACGAAAGAAGCCAGATTCAAAAGACTGCATATTGTTTAATTCCATTTCATTAACATAACATTCCTGAAATCAGATGAATTCAGCAAAATTCTGAACCTCTGCCTCCAAAATTTTAATTTTTAATTATTGACATTGAGTTAGTTTTGGGGTTTGTGACAACAGTTTGCTCTGGATTGTGTAGCAAACGCCATTTAAAGTGAAATAACTTTTTCATGCAAATTAAAACTTTGAATAAACAATACTAGCTGATTTGCCAGTACCATCTGTTAAAAGTTATGCTGAAAATTCTTTTGGTGATACTGAAAATTCAGTAGGAATAATAGTGTGAAAATAGCAAATTCTTTTTAAATTACTACTTTGAACCCTATTGAAAAAATGAATTGCCCATGCTTTAAAACTCAAGTATTATAATTTAGGAGGAATAACATTCCTTTAATAAAATCTCCCTAGTATGCAGGGTTGCTACCATTCTTCCTTTCTTCATCTGCTGAAAAGGAACTGAAATGGTTAAATCATATCTGGAAGAATCAGGTTGTGGTCTTGTGTGCTTTTTTTCACATTAAATATCAAAGATGGGTTGACAACATAGTTAGAATTTTCTGAGTTTTACTATTAATAAAGTTAAAAGAAAATCTAGTGTGATCAGGCAGTGAAGCCACATTCAGTTTGTATGTGAAACACCCATTGTGCTTATCTCTACTCTGGATATTGCACTGAACTCATGTTCCACATTCTGAATTTCATGTATAAAGTTAAACATTGCAGAAGGGCATATACCTGATGATACAGATAAATAAGGATGAAGTTTCATGTTGAACAAAGTTTCTAAATGTACTATGACTTTAATTCTTATTTTTAATATATTTGAACTTTAATTCTTATTTTTAATATATTTGGACTATTTCTTGAGAAATTATAAGACACTACTAAAAATATTCATATGTTTTATAACTACCAAAAATTTAAAACTCCTGTTTCTACTGTAGTACCGTATTTTAACATGCCAAAACTAATATTAAACTTCTTAAAATGTTATTTGCAGGCAAAATTGTTATCTATGCAACAAGCCAGAGAAACTGCAGTTGAACAGTACAAAAAACTAGAAGAAGAAATCCAGACACTTCAAGTTTATTACAGGTAAAACTCTTTTCAGCCCAAGGTTAAGTAAATATTGTTAGTTTGAGAAAAATTTCTACCTCATTTTACAATAGTGAATGAGGAAATAACTCAAGGAAATTAAACATTATGTATTTGAAGTATTTTTTTGTAGTTTTAAAGTGATTCAAGCCTAAAATATTCATTATTCTACCTCTTTTCCTTCCTGTATTTGATAAAGCTGAAATTTACACTCCCATCATAATTATAAAATTTACCGAACTTATTACCATTTGTCTAAATGGAGCCTGGTCAGCTATTGAACTGTTTGTGTTTGCTTATCTAAATGCCAACTCTATAATGATGATACATATTTTTAAATTAGTGTATGAATAACAGTAATAACAACCTTTCACCTATTATGATATGAGTAGTTTCTTAAAGGAATGTCACTAACTCATTTTAAACAGACTAACTTATGTTCCAGAGTAGTTTTGAAATGAATTCAATAGGTAGATTTTTTTTTTTTTTTTTTTTTTTAAATAGAGACAGAGTCTCACTTTATGGCCCTTTGGTAGAGTGCCGGGGCGTCACACAGCTCACAGCAACCTCCAGCTCCTGGGCTTAAGCAATTCTCTTGCCTCAGCCTCCCAAGTAGCTGGGACTACAGGCGCCTGCCATAACGCCAGGCTATTTTTTTGTTGCAGTTTTGCCGGGGCTGGGTTTGAACCCACCACCCTCGGCATACGGCGCCAGCACCCTACTCACTGAGCCACAGGCGCCGCCCAGGTAGATATTTTTTAATGAAAAGAAATAGAATATAAAGTGTCAGAGTGCATCTCCTGTAGCAAGGGCAAATACTGTCTTAGATTTGTGTTGTTTATGTGAGAGAAAGAGAGAGAGATTATGTGTTGGGTTGTATGTAAAACATTTTCACTGTGGATGATGATTCAAAAAGATTGAAAAACACTGCTGCACAGCGCCATGTGTTTGTATGTTTTTGAATACTAAGTTTGTAAAAACCTTAGATCTCTGAAATGCAGGAATTCACTAAGTGGAGATACAGATTATTAAAAGATTTGTTTAAATTTGGATTTCCCAAAATAATGTTAAAGAGTAAAAATGCAGTTAAATGAAAATCAATTGTAATGAAATAAAAGTATGAAAATATTATGTCATGATATATTACTATATATATTTGTTATTGTTGCATTAAATAACCAGATCTAGCAGATATTTTAGCAAGTATAATTTCAAGCTAATGATGACTATGAAAGGTATTTTTGTGGTATCTGCAAATGCTGAAATGAGAGATGAAAATACCTATGGTTCCTATGGGTCAAAACTCTCAAGAACCACTAATATGACTGTGATTTTTTGCTTATGTTGCAATTGTAAAAAACACCACACTGCATACTTACCTACTTCTGTGAGAATTAGTAAAAATAAAGCTATGTGATATTTTTCCTACCCCCAGGTTAAGAACCGCTCCTTTGGAACAGTGTCATTGACATCTGAATAATTGGTTATTGGTTATGTGTTGAATTGCATATGTCAAAAAGTTAAAACCCCCAGTATCTCCAAATGTGACCTTATTTATAAGGGTCTTTACAGAAGGAATCAAGTTAACAGGAGATCATGAGGGTGGGCCTAATCTCCATGTGACTGGTGTCTTTTAAAGAGGAAATCTGGACACAGAGACAGATATGCACAGAGAGAGGATGGTGTGAAGACACATGGGGAGAAATGTCCACGTACTAAAGTGAGGGTCTGTAAGCCAAGGGCCATCAAGGATTGCCAGCAAACACAAAATGCTGGAAGTAGCAAAGAAAGACTTTCTTTACAGCTGTTAGAAAGAGGATACTCCAGCTGATTTTGGACTTCTGGCTTTTTATTTTCAATTATTCAGTTATTTTCAATTATAGCAACCATTATATCACCTTAGGAGCCTCTAAAAAATCCTGATGCCCAGCCCAGGGCATCAGGATTTAACCCAGACTGATTATGTAAGAATCTTTAGGGGTAGGACTGAGGTATTAACATGGTTTAAAGCTCCCTAGATGTTCCAATGTGCAGCCAGGTTGGAAAGCTGATATTTTACACACATATTTCAGTTAGCTGCTTAAATTAGAGGATCTTCTTGGTAAAATAATAAAAAGAGGTATGTATTAAATCCTTTGTTAGCAGACACAAAAGCAAACGTACTGGCCCCTCCCCCCCCCATTGGTATGCAACTGTGACTTTTGAATTCTATATTATTTGTGCCCTGTCTGTGGGTGTTGCAGTGTGGTAGGTGGTAGATTCACCCCATTGTTAGGGTTTTTACAGAACATTCTTGTGAGTGAGGTAGGACAGCAAGTACACTGATGATGAAGTGATGGTGTCCAAGAACTCCAGGAGTACATGATAATCTTACATGAACTTCCTGAAAAAAACTTACCTTGATGCTAGTTCTTTTTTGCTTATTGTGTTGATATTTTTTATTTCTTCTTAATACTTAAAAAAAATCAGCTGTCAAAGAATCGAATATTCAAAATGTTCAACAAACTTATTTGAAAGAAGTAATTTTGTTCTCATGAATGGGATTTAGTAGATGCCAATTCTTGAAGCTTTTTCTGTTTGCTGAAATGCAGAAGATTTTTGAATTATTTTTGAAATTATAAAGCTAAAATATTTTTCAAAAACTTTCTAAACCTATATGAATCTACTGCAGTTATATGATCTCTTCTAAACAAGGAATTAGCAATTACTAACTCAAAGATATGCTTCACAAGTACTCCTCTCATTGCTACTTAAAAAAAAAAATGCTGGTGGTGTTAAAAAGGTACTGGGATTTGTGGTCAGATAGCTGTATAAATGCACCTCTCCAAGCCCATGTCCTTTTTCAATAAGAAGAATAGGACCTACTTTCTAAGGTTGCATTAAGTATATTCAGTTCGTAGCACAGTATTCTTTTTATTGGTAGTGTTCAACCAATGTGAAGATAAATTTCTTTTTAAAACAAAAAGGCCAGACATAGTGGCTCACGCCTAAAACCCAGCCCTTTAGAAGGCCAAAGTGGGAGGACCACTTGAACCCAGGAGTTTGAGGTTATAGTAAGCTATTGATTGTGCCACTGCACTGCTGCCTCAGCAAAAGAGTGACTTAGGAATAGGATCAAAAAGTATGATATCACTGAAGCCAAGAAAGATTTTCAAAAAGCCAAAAAAGTCAAATATTGCTAAATGGCTACAATAACACAAGAACTGTATGTGTCCTTTGTGTTTGAAATGTAATGGTCATTAGTGAAGTTTCAGTAGAGTATTAGATATAGAATCCAGTTTTCTATAAATTAAAGAGCAATTAAGAAGGAATGAAGCATAACAATTTGGACAACAGAATAGTCCTTCAAGAAACTTGAGTAAGAAAAATGGCACTGATAGTTCAGAAGAAAGAAAAGTAGGTTAAAGATTGTTGTATGTTCTTTTTGGAAATTGGTATGTACTTGAGCATGTTTATGGCTAATTGAAAGGAGCCAATAGAAAGAATTGTTAGGAAACAGGATTCCGGAGGAGGGAAGAAGAAATGGAATTTAGAGTGTCTGCTGAAGAGTCTGCCTTGAGCAGGAGATGGCCAAATTGGGATCACAGACAGGGGTGAAAGAGTTAAGAATACCTATAAGTGTAAATAAACGTGAAGCCACAATTTGTTTCTTCCTTCCTTCCTTCCTTCCTTTTTTTTTTTTTTTTCCTGTAAAGCAGAGGTCAATGTGGATTTCTGAATGTGAGAGGGCAGGAGGCTTTGAAGAGAATGACAAAGTAGCTACTGGAGGAAAAGGGAAAGCGTGGAATAAGGGCAAGAAAAAGAACAAAGGCAATCCTGAGAACTTACCTAGGGATGGGTGCTATAAATTTGTGAGTTCTTGTTTGCACAGTGGTGTAATTTAACACATTCAATTCTCCTTGTACAGCAGCATAGAAGGCAAAGGATCGCAGTGATTCAGGATTATGAATTTGCGGGATAAAAATGATGGAGGACAACAAGATTGAGGGTACTAGTAAAAGAGTTGTTGAAATGATGAATGATAGTTTAAGCTAACTAAATAGATTAGAAAATAAAGTTGAAGAGCCATGTAAACTGAGTGAAAAAGGATGAATCAAGAAATTATAGAGCTTGAGGAGAACACAGAGTAAATGTAATAGAGATAAGAAAAGTCAAGAGATGAAAGCATTGGAGGTTTTTGTGGAATGTTGCTATTTAATATTCAAAAGTGAAGAGCCCAGTTCTGAGCAATGACAATATTTGATGCAGCCTTGGAAGTGGATGGTTTAAATTAGAGGAGATTAGGGTCACCAGGTGTGAAGAAATCAAAAACTTAATGAAACTGAAATATTAAATATCCATTTAGATACCGTTCCTAAAAATATGGACATATTTGGATTCTCACTATAAGTGCCATAATAGAAAATAACCTAAAAGTAGAGAGATAAAACCTACATATTGAAATAAAAGCTAGATACATCAAAATAAGACATCTGTATATTTGTAGTGCATGGAAGAATGTGTGGTATCCACTCAAAAAAAATATAAGGGAAGCTTTATCCTCCAAGGAGATCCACATTTCTGTCAAAACAGAAAGGTACAGAGAACTTTCCTGCATTACTGATGGGAATATAAAATGATGTAGCCACTATGGAAAATAATTTACTAGTTCTTCAAAAGTCAAACATGGATTTACCATATGATCCAGCAATTCCATTCCTTGGTATGTACCCCCCCCCCCAAAAAAAAGGAGGAACTCAAATAGATACTTGTGCAGCAATGTTCATAACAGCGTGTCCACATTAGCCAAAAGGTGCAAACAACCCAAATGTCAACAGAGGAATGAAGAAACAAAATGTGTATACATACATATAATGGAATATTATTCAGCTTTCATAAGGAATGAAATTCTGATACAGGTGACAACATGGATGAACCATAAAAATATAAGCCAGACCAAAAACAAAATATATCATAACATGAAGAACCTAAAATAGGAAAATTTGGTAGAGACAGAAAATAGTATAGAGGTTACCAGCAGTTGGGGTAAGGAGAATAGGGAGTTAGCGAGGGGGAAGGAATGGGGAAAATCGGAGTTGGGTAACGGACACAGTGTTTCAGTTTGAGATGATGAAAAATTTGTGTAAATGAATAAGGGTGGCAGTTGATAAATATTATAAATGTATTTATTGCCACTGAATTGTGCAGTTAAAGTGGTTAAAATGGTAAATCTTATGTTGTAACTCTATCATAATTTTTAAAGGTACAGAGAATATTCTCTGAGCACATACAGAAATCTATTCTAAATGAAATAGGGATACAACTCTAGGAAGGGAGAGGAAATTACTAAAAACAACCAAGCTTCAATTTTTTCAAGGCTCAGATTTTGACTTAATTTGATTTAAATAAAAGTAAACAATATTTCTTACACAGTTGAATACATGGTGCTTACAAACCTATATGTGCAACACAACTAATTCTTAGAGAGAGTAGTTTTTTTCCTTGTTTCCTGTATTATAAAGGAAACAAAAACGTTCCATTTTTATGTAAAAGAAACTAAGACTGTAAATTTCAGATAGATTAGATAGAATTTATAGATAATGTATTATGTTTAGCAAGCTTAAGAAAAATATACGTTCAAGTATTCAAATCAGTTTTATATTTATATATGTAAATAGATATACATGTATATTGTCATATTAAAGTTATTTATCAGTAATTAAGATAATAAAAATATAGGACTAAGACAGTTAGCTGGAGCCGGGAGCAAGTCAGCTATGGCATGCCTGTGTTCTATGAAGCAGCAAAAGAGAAAAAACGTCAAGTCAGACTCTCCTCTTTCCAACAGCCAAAGCAGAGAATGATCAGCTATTAGTTGTATTGACAGATTAAAATATAAAATGACTTTCATTCTACTTTGCCTTTCATTATACCAGTTACTGAGAATCTCATTTTTTAAATTACTTTCCAGAAATCATTTTCTTTTGCTGGTTTGGTAGAAGAGCTACTGTTGCTATGCACATTCCATTTCCTTGTATGGAATTAAGGAAACTGGAAATGTGAAAATATATTTTTCCAAGTTTGTTTATTTCCTTTAAGTTATAGGAGACTTTTGAGTGCTAAAAAAATGAAATGTTGGTTTTTTTATTTGTTTTAACAGAGTTAGAAGCAGGGGCCAGTAAGGTGGGTGGATAGGGATACTAAATTTACTACTATAACTGGTAGCTCTTTCACATTAAATCAGAAAATACAGCAGAAAAGAAATAGCTCTATGAGGATGTAAAAGAAATGTCATTTATTACAAAAGTGCTATTAGTATTTAGTACCTTCTTATTGCAGTGCCAAATGCTAAATCCATTTGCAACAGCTTCGTTAGTCTAAATATAAACAGTTTCATCAAGAAAGAATCTTAAACTTGTAGGGATTAGATTTGTATTTAATAATGATTTTTTCCTGTTGTTGTAAACCTGTAGTGCTGCATTCCTAAGTTCAGGAGGCATAATGACAACAAACTCTTTTGTAATGGAGGGAATGCCTAAGTTTCAACATTTACTGATTTTATAATGCTTCCTTGTATTTCCTATTGCCTAAAGAAAGTGTAAATTGAAGTGTTTAAACAGGAATTAGATCTTACTGTTTGGTGCCAATAGAATAGTATTTAATATACTTAAAATCAACAGCAGTTAATATGTTTTTATTTTTTACTATATTTTGTGTGATTCCATGTGAGAATTTGTAATGCCATTCATAAAAATAGTAAATTTCACATTTTAGAACAAAAATATTAAATAGCATGCTCCACATTTTAAGGTAGAATGTTTCCTATGATTGTACTTCTTAAAATAATTAAATAGAATGTTTACAGGTTTGACACAATGAAAAATGAGCCACATGTGAACCCTACTTACTGAGTTTATAATATATTAACATATTTTAAAGGCATAGAAACCATAAAGATAGAGGCCATATAAAATACACTCAAAAGGACAGTTAAATTCTTTATTTTTTCTATATTCTCTAAATTTTATTCAGGATGGATCTTTTCTTTATATATACTTATTTTTTTTAATTTTTTTTTTATTGTTAAATCATAGCTGTGTACATTAGTGCAATCAAGGGGTACAATATACGGGTTTCATATATAATACAATCTGAAATATTCTCATCAAACTGTTCAACGTAGCCTTCATGGTATTTTCTTAGTTACTGTATGCAGGCATTGGTTTTCTGCATTTAGTAAGTTTCTCCTGTACCCATTCTAAAATGCACCATAGATGTGGCTCCACCCATTACCCTCCCCTAACCGCTCCCTTCCCCTTCCTTGGCCCTTTCCCCATAGTCTTGTGCTATAGTTAGGTTATAGCCTTCATGTGAAAGCTGTAATTTAGCTTCATAGTAGAGTACATTGGATACTTTTTCTTCCATTCCTGAGATACTTTGCTAAGAAGAATATGTTCCA
>CAUYPK010150897.1:0-14328 GCA_963574355.1 Loris lydekkerianus | reverse complement strand
AAACTGTGAGAGTCAGAGAGCCACACCACGCAGTGACCTGCCAAAACAGACAAACACTCACACAAAAGCATATAATTTTAACAATAATATATTAAACACATAATATAACATGCTCAGTCAGGTGTTTTTTGTTACTTTGTTCGCCACACCTGCTGTAGATTAAAAAATAACAACTCTATTCAGATATAATTTATACACTCCACAATTTACCCATTTCAAATATAGAGTTAAATACTACACATTCATGGATAAGTTGTATAGTTTCCTTGTTTATTATCAGAGAAGTTTCCATTAAGATGTAGAGGAGAGAGATAGAGGAAAGAAACAAATGAAAAAAAGAAAATAATGAAGGTATCATGCAAATGATATCAAGATAATTGAAGGAAGGAAGAATAAAATGAGGGAGGGATAAAGGGAGGGAGGCAAAGAGGGAAATAAAGAAAGAGACAATGACCAGACTTTGTGGATCACACATATAACCTAGACCTCTGGTATGCTAAGATGTGTGGAGTTCTTTAACAAGGGGGTGCTGAGAAAGCACTGAGTAAGACTTAGACCCTGTCTCTAATAAAAAGTGAAAAAATCACCTAGGCATTGTGACAGGCATCTGTAGTCCGAGCCAAATGGGAGTTTCAGGCTGGACGATTGACTGAATCCAGGAGTTTGAGTTTTTTATGATGTATACTGTGGTTGCAAAAGACTGGAATGTGCCACATACAAAAACTGTATATTGAAAATACCCAGGTGCACCCCCATGCATATACAAACCAACAAATCAACCAACATTTTCATCACCTGAAAAGAAGAGAATTACCTTGATGGTTCAAGCAAAACATACATACTAAAGACCTGTGAAGCTATGACAAATTTGAGGCTGTATCCAGGCATAGTAAATTAGTAAGCTTGTCTCAAATGGATGTTTCGGGGTAAGTGTCAAACAGGTCCTGAAATAGTGTCCTATGGGCCATTCCTCTAGCGCAGTGGGTACGGCACAAGGCCCACATAACAAGTGTGATGAATTTGAACCTGGCCCCAGCCAAGCTGCCACAATATATAGCCAGATGTCGTGACAGGTGCCTGTAGTTCCAGCTACTTGGTAGGGTGAGACAAAAGAATCGCCTACGCCCAGGAGTTGGAGGTTTCTGTGAGGTGTGTTATGCCCCGGCACTCTACTGAGGGTGAAAAAGTGAAATTCTGTCTCAAAGAAAAAAGTAAAAACAAATACAGTCCTACTTATGTGACTCCATGCAGTTTTGTCAGCTGTAATGTAGCTTGAGTCACACTCTTGTACAAAATCCCAAATGTGTGAGCCTCGTGCCGGGAATCTCAACCATGAATAGAATCAATAAGGCAAAAATGGAAGATCACTTCTCTGTCTGTGGATGGAGGGCT
This sequence comes from Loris lydekkerianus, assembly GCA_963574355.1. Taxonomy (NCBI): domain Eukaryota; kingdom Metazoa; phylum Chordata; class Mammalia; order Primates; family Lorisidae; genus Loris; species Loris lydekkerianus. The sequence continues at coordinate 12,936 of CAUYPK010150897.1, read as the reverse complement.
AAGAGCTATCCTGGTTCAAACAGTTGCGGGACAGAAGGTGAAGTGAGCAGAAAAGGCCACTTAGTATCTTTGACCAGAAACCTGTATCCCAGAACATTACAAGATGAAGTCACTACATGGTCACCATGGATAACTTCACAATGGGTGTTGTGCTGGGTTACCATCTTTAACCTTAATCTTATTCCTTCTAAGAATGTGTAGTTACTGTACTGGTTTATAGTTGGGTTCAAACTGTTACAAAAGAATGTGGTTCTTTTCTGCACACTAAATTGCTGCTTCCTAAACTTTGTATCTGTGGGAAAAGGAATTACAACAATTCTTCCTATCCTTTTCAAGTCATGGATTTGTAAGCAAGTGGAAGAGTGTAGTTTATACCTACTTCTTCCCTGGGATGATACAGACCAAGAACCTGAACCCAAAGATTGGGCATTTATTTCACAGACCTGACAGGTATGTCATACAATTCTCACATGTACTTCTCCTGATGCTTTACTTCTTTCTCTACAATAGGCTTATTTGGGATGGTTGGTGTCTCAATGAAGGTCCTCTCTTGAAATATGGTTAGGCAGTTTGTCCAGCAGTGTACTGGATAACTTCAGTTATGTATGACAATCATGGTAAATATCAGCTGGTCTGGAAATCTGCAACATTCCTGACATCCGTGACAGGTGCGTCCAAACTTTTTGCTTCTTGGCTACATAGGAAGTAGAAGAGTTGTCTTTGGCCACACAATCAATACAAAATAACTAATGAAACCTTATTAGAAAAAAAAAGATCCATCCATATTTGTGGTGATATCTGCCACCATGGATATTCAAAACAGTCCCAATGTAATCCCTGTGTCACTGGGGCTTGAGGATTAAACATGCCTCAAAGACCACAATGAGGTCATTTCTTAATTAGAGTTCAATGACATTTGCCAGGCATGACTACAATATCTAAATGCTCTGGGAGTCCAAGATAGGCTGATCTCCTGAGCTGACATGTTGGAGACAAGGCTGACTGACCAGAAAGCACCCTCAGCCCCGATTTCCCACCCAGTTTCTACTGAAATAGAAAAGGTAGTCAAGTGTTGTGTCCCTTGTCTTTAGTTCCAGGTACTTCAGAAAACAGGTTCCAGCTCCATCCGTGTAAACATGAAAGAAGTAAACTCTCCACCTTTTTTAAGGTTGCATAATATTCCATGGTGTACATATACCACAATTTACTACTCCATTCATGAGTCGATGGGCACTTGAGTTTCTTCCATGATTTAGCAATTATGAACTGGGCTGCATTAAACATTGTGGTGCAAATATCTATGTTATAATGTGATTTTTGGTCCACTGAATAGATACTTCATAGAGTATTTCAATGATCGAATGGCAAGTCTATTTTTATTTTTATTTTTATTTTTTTGAGACAGATCCTCAAGCTGTCACCCTGGGAAGAGTGTCGTGGCATGAAACCTCACAACAACCACCAAATACTGGGCTCAAGTGATTCCCCTTTCTCTGCCTCCCAAGAAGCTGGGAATCACAGGCATCCACCACAACACCTGGATATTTTTTTGGTTGTAGCCATCATTGTTGTTTGGTAGACCCAGGCTGGATTTGAACCGGCCAGCTCGGGTGTATGTGGCTGGTACCTTAGCTGCTTGCTCCACAGGTGCCGAGCCAGCAAGTATGTTTTTAGATTGCTACGTGATCTTCAAACATCGTTTCAAAGTTTGCATTCCCACCAGCAATGCAGAAGTGTTCCGTTTTTTCCACAGCTATGGTTTTGGGATTTTGCCATGTGGACTAATTTTACTGTAGTTAGATGGTATCTCAAAGTGGTTTTGTTTTGCATTTTTCTGATGATAAAGGATGAAGAGCATTTTTCCATGTGTCTGTAAGCCATGCACCTGTCTTTTTCAGAGAAGTTTCTTTTAAAGTCTCTTGCCAAGTCTGAGATGGGATCACTTGCTCTTTTTTTGCTAAAACGTTTGAGTTCTCTGGGGATTCTGGTTATTAAACCTTTGTCAAAGACAGAAGCTGCAAATATCTTCTCCAATTCTGAGGGCTGTCTGCATGCTTTACTTACTGTTTTCTTGACTGCACAGAAGCTTTTTAGTTCGATCAGGTTTCTGTAATGTATTTTTGGTGTTGCTTCACTTGCTCAGGGGATCCTTCTCATAAAATATTTGCCTAGGATTATTTCTTCAAGTGTATTCTCTGCACTTTATTCTAGCATTTTTATAGTTTCATGGCTTAAGTTTAAATCTTTAATCCATTGAGGGTCCATCTTATCTAGTACTGAAAGTGTGGGTCCAGTTTAAGTCTGCTACAGGTCTTCAGCCAGTTCACACAGCACCATATATTAAATATTCATTTCCCCACTGAAAATTTTGCTTGGCCTATTGAAGATTAAATGCTGGTAAGTAGCTGGGTTAAACTCTTGGTTCTCTATTCTGTTCCATACATCTACCTATCTGTTTTTGTGCCAGTACCATGCTGTTTTGACCACTATATATTTATAGTATAGTCTGAGATCTGGTAGCGTGATTCCTCCTAATTTGTTTTTATTTGTGAGTAATGTCTTGGCTACTTGATTTTTATTGTGATTTCATATAAAACCAACTTTTTTTTTTGAGGTCTTTAAAGTATGACAGTGGTGCTGTAATAAGGATTGTATTACAATTGTATACTGCTTTGGGTAGTATGAACTTTTTTTATTTTTATATTTTTATTTTTATTTATTTATTTATTTATTTAGTATGGACATTTTAACAATGTTGATTCTTCCCAGTCATGAGCATGGTGTGTTTTTTTTTTTTTTTTTCCGTTTCTTAATGTCTTCTGCTCTTTTCTTTCTTACAGTTTCATAGTTTTTTTATAGAGCTCTTTCACATCCTTTGGTAGGTAAACTCCCAAATATTTCATCTTCTTTGGCACTACTGTAAAAGGAATAGAGTCCATGACTGGATTTTCAGTTTGACTATTGTTGGTATATATAAAGACTACAGATTTCTGATCATTGAGTTTATAATATGAGATGCTGCTGTATTCCTTGATCACTTCCAAAAGTTTTGTAGTTGAAACCCTTGGGTTCTCCAGGCATACAATGATATAATCTGCAAAGAGTACATTTTGATTTACTCTGATGCTATATATGTACACTTTATCACCTTTTCATGCCCAATTGTGATGGCTAAGACTCCATTACAATGTTAAAAATCAGTAGAGACAATGAGCAACCTTGCCATCTTCCTGGTCTGAGTGAAAATGATTTCAATTTAACTCCATTCAATAAGATATTGGCAGCGAATCTGCTGTAGAGGACCTCTATCCATTTAAGAAATGTCCCTTCTGTACTATTTTACTTTTCTTTTTATTGTCCTTCTTTTTTTTTTTTTTTTTTTTTTTTTTTTTTAGTCTTTGTCTGGGGCGAGGTTGAACATGCCACCTTCATTATATGGGGCCGGTGCCCTACGACTTTCAGCAAGAGGCTCTGCCCCGTACCTACTTTCTTAAGTGTTCTAATCATGAAAGGATACTACATATTATCACAAAAATTTTCTGCATCAATTGAGAGAATCATATGGTCTTTGTTTTTTATTTTGTTTATGTGATGAATTATATTTATAGATTTATGTATATTGAACAAACCTTGAGACCCTGGGATAAAACCCACTTGGTCACGGTGTATAACTTTTTTTTTTTTTTTTTTTAATCTGTTGCTGGATTCTGTTTCCTAGGATCTTCTTGAATATTTGTGCATCAATATTCATTTGCGATATTGGTTTATAATTTTCTTTTTTTATTGGGCCTTTTCCTGATTAGGAGAATAAGATGATGTTTGCTTCATAGAATGTGTTGAGTAGCATTCATTCTTTTTGTAAATTTTGGAAAAGGATATGTTATATAGGTACTAGTTTCCTCTTAGCTTGACATAGACATGTTCAACATTTCCACTTCCTTTCTAAGTCTAGGAAGGTGGTGTTAATCGATGTATTGGTTTCTTTCCCTCAGATTTTCATATTTCAGAAAATAGTGTTTCTTGTAATATTCCCTGAGAATTTTTGGATTTCTCAGGACTCTGTTATAATTTTGTCTTTGTCATTTCTGACTGAGGAAATTAGAGATTTTATTCTTTTTATCCTGGTTAGGTTTTCCAAACTTTTTCTATTTTATTGACCTTTTCAATAAACCAACTTTTTGATTTATTGATCTGTAGTATAATGTTTTTGTTTTTAATTTAATTTAATTCTACTCTAATTTTGGTTATTCTATTGTTATGTTGGATTTGGGATTGAAATGTTCTTCCTTTTCCTGATGTTTGAGAAATCCTATTAAGTTGTTAACTTCCACTCTTTTCATTCTCTTGAGAAAGGCTTGCAATTCCATGAATTTCCCTCTTAAGAGTAACTGTGTGCTATCCCAGAGGTTCTGGTAATTTGTGTCTTCAGTATCATTTTGTTCCAAAAATTTGGTAATTTCTTTTCTAGTCTCATCTATGACCCAGTTATCATTTGGCATATGGTTATTGAGTTTCCATGTTTTTATATGAGAATGCAGATTCATGTTGTTACTGAGTTCAGCTTGTATTCCATGATAGTGTAAAAAGATGCTTGGAATAATTTTTCTTTTTTTTCTATTTTGTGTTAGAGACAGAATCTCAGTTTGACACTTTTTGTAGAGCACTGTGGCATCACATTTCATAGCAACCTCCAGCCCTTGGGCTCAGGTGATTCTATTGCCTCACCCTCCCGAGTAGCCGGGACTATAGGTGCCCATCACAATGTCCAGATACATTTTGTTGCAGTTTGACCAGGTCCAGTTTTGAACCCACTACCCTCAGTATATGGGGCTGGCACCCTATTCACTGAGCCACAGAAGCTTCCCAAGGAATAATTTCTATCATTTTAAATTTGCTGAGGTTAGACTTGTGACCTAAGATGTGATCAATTCTGGAGTATGTTCCATGGCCTGATGAAAAGAATGTGTATTCAGTTTTGTTAGGATGAAATGTTCTACAGATGTGTGTTAAATCCAATTGTTGAATGATTAAAGTATCACCCTTGGTACAGTGCCATGGCATTACACTGTTCACAACAATCTCCAGCTCCTGGGCTTAGGCGATTCTCTTGTCTCAGCCTCCCGAGTAGCTGGGATTACGGGCACCGGTAACAACACCTGGCTATTTTGTTGTTGTTGTTGTTGCAATTTGGCCAGGGCCTGTTTGAACCTGCCACCCTCAGTATATGTGGCTGGCGCCATACCCACTGAGCCACAGGTACCACCCTTTGCTTAGTTTCTTATTGGAGGATCTATCCAACACTGCAAAAGGGGTATTAAAATCTCTGACTATAATGGTGATGGAGGAAATAAAGTTTCTCATTTCTGCTACAGTTTGTCTTATAAATTAAGTCTCATTCTGGTTGGGATCATAAATGTTAATAATTGAAATCTCATTGTGTTGACTGTTGCCCTTTCCAAATATGAAGTGACCATCCTAATCTTTCCTTACTTCTGTTTGTTTAAAGCCCATTTTATCTTCAAAAAAAAAAACTGCAACACCTGCCTTTTTATGAATACCATTTTCCTGAATTATAGATGACCATGGCTCCATGCTGAGTCTATATTTATCTTTTAAGGCAAGATGAGTTTTTTGTACACAGCAGATATCTGATCTGAAATTTTTTATCAAGTCAGCCAACCTGTGCCACTTTAGAGTACAATTTAAATGATTGACATTAATTGAGAATGTTGATAAGCCTGGTAGTATTTTGGGTATCAATTTTTTCAAATGTCCAGTGCATATTTTTAATTTTTTAGTCACCGTAGAAGATGGAATTTGATCAAGAGTTTCTGAGTGAGTTTAACTTGGTTGTAGAGGATTGTGGTGGTCATTAAGAAGGATAAGTCTGAGAATATCCTGGAAAATTGGTGTAGCTATGGCAAATTTCTTCAACATATGAATGTCATTATCTATTTAATTTCTCCATCATAAATGGAATTCAGTTTAGCTGGTTATAGGATCCTGGGTTGAAAGTTATTTTGTTTTAATAGGTTAAGGGCTAATGACCAGTTTCTTCTAGATTGAAAATTTTCAGCAGAGAGATGTGCAGTCATTATAATATTCCTCCCATTGTATGTTATGATCTTCTTACATCTGGCTGTTTGTCTAATTTTCTCCTTTATTATATTAACTTTGGCAAGTTTAACTATAAAGTGTCTGAAAGATGCTTTATTTCAGTTGAGTCATGCTTGGGTTCTGTCTGCTATCTAGATTATCAAACCTCCTGCTCTGTTTGGGAAGTTCTCCTCAATTATCTCTTCAAGTAGAGGATCAGGGCCCTTCTAAGCATCCTCATTGGCTTCAGGAACTTCCATAAGGTGAATATTTATTTTCTTCTAAATGTCCCAGACCTCTTTGAGAGTATGATCTGTTTTTGCAGTCCACTTCCCTCACTCTTTGAGCATTTGGGAGTGTTCAAAAGATGAATCCTCAATGTCAGAAATTCTTTCTTCTGCCTGATCCATTCTTTTACTGAGGGATTCTACTGCATTTCTCAGATCTTTAAGGGCTACAAGTTCTTGCCTCAATGTGTCAAAATCTTTGTTGATTTTGTCTTTGAATTCGTTGAATTCTTGAGACAAGTTTTGAAATGCTCCTTGAATTTCTAATTCCAACTTTACCTCCGTTCTATTGATCATATTTGCCATCCCAATTCTGGATTTGATTTCTGACATCTCAGCCATTTGTTTGTGAGTGGAATCTTTTGGTGTTTCTGCCTTGTTGTTCCTTTGGGAAGTTGATCTACCCTGATTATTCATGTTGCTGGAGTTTTTCCACTGATTCTGCCTCATGATTATTTTTTACCATTTGTATAGCTGAGCAGATAAAGTTAAATTGTGTTTGGGGCTCCTGGAGTAGTGATTAACCAGCCCTTTGCCTAAGAGCTGGGTCTGGTCACTGCAGCTTTTCCCCTATAGCTATGCAAAGGACCCATACATTACTAAGGCCTGAGGCACTGGGGACCTGCTTGGTGTGGTGGGGCTAAGTGGCTCTGTCTTCTTTTCAATCCTAGTGAATCAGAAATTCTTGCTTGAAGTCTTAGCTGTGGAAAAATACTAGCAACTCAGACAGCACACTCCCCATGGGCAGCAACTAGAAGGGGAATACTAAACCTTTCCAAAATAACATAACCAGGGTTGCACCTTGGATGGTGCTCAGGTGATTGACCCAGGTCAAAAGTTATCCCAGTCATCAGACAGTCTCATGTTGGAGAGTTGAAAAGGTCTATTGCAACTATATATTGGGTGTCTGCTCACAGGATTATGACTTGTCCATTGCTCCATGGAATCAGAAGGGCCCACACAGAAAATGAATTACTCTGGGAAGGTTGATGCCTCCTGCCCCACCTTGCACCTCTGTCAAACCCAGTCACTTGCTACCCCACATGTTTGTGACCCAGTTCCCTCCAATGAGCAGATGCTCCAGAATTTAGCGACTGACTTGAGTTGCCGGGAGATCTATGTTTCCTTGGCCAGGCCGCCACAATCTGCCACCAGCCAGCAGGGGGAGCTGAAGCCTGACAATCTCGGGTGTTTAATGGAAGCTGAGTAGTTTCACTCTGTTCCAGTCCCGCCCCAGATTGATCTTGCTGCCAATTATATTCTCGCAGAATTGGCATTTCTGTTCCAGCTATACTCCTTTGAGGGCTGGTAGCTGCTTGAGTTTACAGAAAATGTGACTCAGCCCCACCCTGTGCCACTGCCACTTCACCAATTCTCCCGGAGTTGGCATCTCAGGCTCCACTACACACTGTGTTGGGGCAGGTGCTGTTAGAGTTCACAAATGGCTCTCCGTTTCTGTTGCTCCCTGGGCTAGTGCTGCTGCCATGCCTGCTTTTGTCCCCACTATTCTCCTCTGGGGGACAGTTATGTCTTGGACTCACAGAAGCAGCATTTATTACTCAGCCATGTGCTGGGATTATACTGCCCTTGTGTGACATAGAATTCTATTCTGCATCCCCACAGCACCTCTCCCCATCAGGTACTGCCTCAGGAATACCCTTTGCTCATGAGGCCTGTGTTTTCATCCCAGATCTGCTGTGCCAGTTGCTGCCACAGAAGTAGAGTTACAGCTCCCTCAGTTTGCTAAGAGAGGGGTGAAGTGTCTCTCCAAATTATCTCTAGTGGTGTGAGTTCTATTGTTCCTGCCACTGCCGTTGCTGCACTGTGCCACAGGGAACTGCTTGACTCTCTTCCATATGTTTCCCTCGCTTTACAGTCCCTGCTCCACACCTGTGCCACAGAACCAGCACAGACCTAGAACAGCCTAAGCTCCTTCCACACCTTTCATGAAAATGCCCAATAGAGTGGACTCCATGGGGGACAGGATTCCAGACCTTGGAGTGATAATGGAGGAAAGTGCTGGGTTTTCAGAATTGCATGTAGAGTTTACTTTTAGTTTTATGCCTGGTGAGAGAGTACCATGGCACAATAGTGTGAACTCTCTGGGGAAGGAGTTCTGGAATTTAAAGGTTCTCTCTCATGGGATAAAATAGGAAGAGATCTGAGCTCTGCTTGATTGTTTGTAGAAATTACACTGCAAGCCATTCTCATGGGGTAGGGGAAACCTGTACTGCTTGGCCTTGGATTTTATACCTATTGTATGTTTTCATGGGGTCACAGTTCACTTCAGCAGGGGAGATGTGTGTTCTTCAAATTTTTCTCTTGGCACAGCTCCAAACAATCAGCTTACTTGATAAACTTTTGTCCTTTAACTCCCCTTCTGGTTGGGAGCCTCTGTGGAAAGCTGGATCCAGCAGCCGTCTTGCCTCCTCCCCCCTTTTTCCCTTGTCATAATGAATTTAAGGTTCATTCCTATTGTAACATAAATGTACACTTTATTCCTTTTGATTCTTGAAAAATATTCGTTGTGTGAATATAGAACATTATATGTATTCCATCATATGTATATCCCCATTAGTAGCCCTGAAGATGTTCCCTTATAATCTATGATTTTTGAAGTTTTTATCAACAGGGTATGTTGCCTCTGTCAAAACACTTTTCTCTGTCTGATTAGGTCACCATGTGCTTTTTATTATTGATGCTATTAATGTAGTGTTCTTTTTATGTTTTTTTTTTTTATAAATTCATATTTACATACATCATGAATACATTTATACCTTTGTGGGATTCAATGTGTTGATTATTTCTAAATATTGGAGTGCTTACATCCCACTAGTTAACATAGCTTTCACCTCATTCATTAATCACAGTGTTAACACATTTGTGTTCAATACTTGATAGATTTCACTTGTACTTTTGCAAAATGCTTCATAGGTGAAGTCAAATAGTTGACTACCCACATTGAAATTAACTAGCAATTCTAGTGATAAAAAGCATTTTGTAAACATGTATAAAATACTTTGTATGCTAACAGACTTTTCTTGGATCTATACACTATATCTCTCATAGATTTGACCTTTGCGTTTCCCCCTTTGCCCCAGAAATATACAATGTTTGGCAGCTACTGTGGCTCAGTGTGTAGGGCGCTGGCCCCATATGATGAGGGTTTTGGGTTCGAGTCCAGCACTGAACAAATTATAAAAATTATGCAGCCAAGCATTGTGGTGGTCAATTGTAGTCTACCCTACTTGGGAGGCTGAGGCAAGAGAATCACCTAAGTCCAGGAGTTGGAGGTGTGTGCGAGCTGAGTGACACCATGTTAGTCTACCAAGGGCAATACAATGAGACTCAGTTTATACCATAAATAATAAATTGGTACCAGCATAGCTGAAGGCAATGCAAGCTGCTGGCCTCAAATGATCCTTCTGAGTTTATGCTTCTCAGCAGCTGAGAGTACAGGCCCATGCCACCACTGTTAGGGAAATATTCCATTTATTTCTTGGATAAGTGAGTCTTACTATGTTGTTCAATCAGGTCTGAAACCCCTTAGCTTCCAGTGATCTTTCTGCCTTCGACCTCTGAAATTGCTTGTATTACAGGTGTTAACTATGGTGCTCATCCATGCTTATGGTTTGATGAATGTTTTTCTCAATAATCCTCATAGATAACAGCCCACAGATTAAAAGATAAAAACTCTACACAGATATTACTCACACACACCACAATTCACCCACTTGAAGTATATATTTAAAAACTGCATATTCAGGTATTACTTGTACAGTTGGTTTGTTACAAGATGGTTTCCCCTAAGGTGTAGAGGAGAGAGACATAGGAACAAAGAAATGAAGGAAAGAAAATAACGGAGAAGGCAAGCCAATGAGAGAGAGAAAATTGGAGGAAGGAAGGATAGAGTGACAGAGATGCAAAGGGAGGAAGGGACAAAAGGAAACAAAGAAAGAGAACATGACCAAAATTGGTGGCTCACACCTATAATCCCAGCCCACTAGCATAGTGAGATGAGTGGAGTTCTTGAACAAGGGTGTGCTGAGAACGGAGTGGGCAAGTGTCAGACCCCATCTCTTAGAAAATGTGAAAAATAATCTAGGCATTGGGACATGTTCCTGTAGTCCAAGCCACATGAAAATCTCTGGCAGGAGGATTGCTTGAATCCTGGAGTTTGAGGTTGTTATGATGTAGGCTGAGGCCGCAAAAATCTAGCCTGTGCCACATACAAAAAACATACCTCAAAAAATATTATACACACACACACATGCACAGGCAAACCAAAAAACCAAACAGCAAAGATTTTCATCATCTAAAAAGACCAGAAACCCCTTGATGGTTCAAGTAAAGAAGACATGCATAAGACCTGCAAAATTATGACCAAATTGAGCCTGTAGCCAGGCATAGTTAATGTGTAAACTTCTCTCAAATGGATGCTTTTGGATTTGTGTCAAACATGTCCTTGAAGTAGCATCCCACAGGCATTACCTGTGCCTCACTGTGTAGGGACTCGTCCCCATATAATGAAGGTGGTATGTTCGAACCCTGCTCTGGCCAAACTGAAAGAAAAAATAGAAGGTTGTTGTGGTAGGTTTCTGTAGTCACAGGTACTTGGTGGGCTGAGGTAAGAGAATTGCCTAAGATTAGGAGTAGAAGCTTGCTGTGAGGTGTGATGCCATGACACTCTACCCAGTCTGAAAAACTAAAATGCTGTCCAAAGGGGAAAAAAAAAAATCATCCTACTTCAGTGACTCCATAAAGTTATGGCAGCTGTAATACCACCTGAGTCACACTGCTGTACAAAATCTCAACTGTTGTTTCAGCCTAGGGCTGGAAATCTCACCATAAATAGAATCAATAAGACACAAATGGGAGATCACTTCTCTGTCTGTGGATGGAGGGATAGAAGGTGTCCGTGTTCAAACACTTAAGTGATACTAGCTGAAGTGTGCAGAAAATGGCACTTAGTATCTTTGACCAGAAGCCTGGATCCCAGTACATTACAGGATAAAATCACTACATGTTCACCATGGATGACATCACAATGAGTGTTGCCCTGAGTTACCATGTGAATGCTTAACCTTAATCCTGCTAAGCATATGTAGTGCCTATACAGTTTTGTCATTGGGTTCAAACTGTTAGAGAAGAGTTAGTTACTGTTCTCCATACTCAATTCCTCCTTGCAAATGTTCATATATTTGGCCAAGAAATTAATCAACCCTTCCTTTCCTTTCATGTTATGGATTTGTGAGCAAGTAGAAGAGTATTGTTTATACCTTGTGCTGACCAGGGATGATACAGAACAAGAACACAAACTCAAAGATCAGACAGGGATTTCACAGATATGATAGGTATGTCACACAATTCTCAGTTTTACTTTTCCTGAGATTTTCTTTCTGTATCTAGAAGAGGATTGTTTCAGATGGTAGATGCCCTACTGAAGGTCCTCTCTCAAAATCTTGTTAGGAAATGAGTTCAGTGGTGTATGCAATACTTGTAGTTATTTCCTCCCTTCTTAGGAAATATCAACCTATCAGGACAGTTTCAACATTCCTGACCTCTGTGCCTTGTGTGCCCAAACTTTTGGCTTCATGGTCATACAGGATGTACAAGATTTATTTTCTGCCACACATTCAATAAACAAAAACAAACAAAACCTAATAAGAAAAAAAGAAAGAAAGAGAGAGATGTGAGCATAATTGTGATATATGCAACCATGGATGTGCAAAACAGTCCTGACATAACCCCTATGTATCACTAGGCATGAGAATTGCACTATCCTCAAAGCCCCTGATAAGATCATTTCCTATGTAGAGCTCAATGACTTTTGTCACACATGGCTACAAAATTTAGTTGCTCTAGGAGGCCAAAGTGTGCTGATTCTATGAGCTAAGGTGTTTGAGACCCCGATGAGCAACAGCAAGACACCCTAGGCCTCAATCACATACCCAATTTGTACTAAAATAGAAAAGGTTGTCAAGGGTTGTGGCCCTACAATTTAGTTCCAGCTACTACAGAGGCTGAGGTAAGAGATCCCATCATATGAAGAGTTGGATTGTGCTGTGTGCTAGGCTGATTCCATGACTCTCTATCCTGGACACCATAGTGAGAGTTTTTCTCATAAAGAATGATGAAAAATCCAGTGAGAGTCTGTCTTAGTTAAAGATGAAAGGTGTGGGTCAGGTTTCAGGCTTATACAGGTCGATATGAAACTATAAAAACACTAGAAGAAAGTGGAGGAAAACTTAAAGGATTCGACCTGGGTGAATATTTCATGAAGAAGAATGCCAGGGCCACTAAAGCAGCATGAAAGATACACTACTGGGACCTGATCAAACTAAAATGCTTCTGCACAGCCAAGAACACAGTAAATAAAACAAGCAGACAGCCCTCAGAATGGGAGAATTTATTTGCAGATTATGTCTCTGACAAAGGTTTAATAACAAGAATCCACAGAGAGTACAAACATATTAGCAAGAAAAGAACAAGTGATCCCATCTCAGGGTAGGCAAGGGACTTGAAGAGAAACTTCTCTGAAGAAGACAGGCAC
>CAUYPK010150896.1:0-27579 GCA_963574355.1 Loris lydekkerianus | reverse complement strand
AGCTCCGTGGTCCTGACACCCCGTACTGGTCTGTACTACTCAGGCAGCTCCGTGGTCCTGACACCCCGTACTGGTCTGTACTACTCAGGCAGCTCCGTGGTCTGTACTACTCAGGAGCTCCGTGGTCCTGACACCCTGTACTGGTCTGTACTACTCAGGCAGCTCTGTAGTCCTGACACCCGTACTGGTCTGTACTACTCAGGCAGCTCCGTGGTCCTGCTTGACTAATCTATTTGTAACACATTAGCATTTTTAGTGCAAAACTTAAGCAGCTTCTATAAAACACTAAAGATGGATCTGGAGAGTCCAGATTTCATCTCTGACATTATTTCTCAATCTAAACTGTATATGTATTTTTTTCTTTAAAAAACATAATCATTTTTTTGGTTGGCTTAGGTCATTTTTATGAAGTAGGGTTATCTCTGTTGGGCTTTTTCCACAGGAATAGCATTTATCAAGGAGACTTTTTTTTGCAGTGTTTGGCCAGGACTGGGTTTGAACCTGCCACCTCTGGTATATGGGGCCAGCGCCCTGCCTTTGAGCTACAGGTGCTGCCCACAGGGTTAGCATTTAAATGCTTAAAGGAAATTAAAGAGGACAGTGGTCTTGGGAATAGGAGTTGGGAGCATAGTTGGCGTACAACCTAATAAGCCAGCAGAAAAGCGTTCCATAGTAACGAGACAACCCTTCTGATGTAATAGGTACAGTCCTTGGGGAGTGGTGGCTTAGGTGAAGAGAAGGAAAATCAGATTTTAGCATCCACAGCAGGCCTTGTACTGCTCACCCCCAGTACCCAGGAGAACACAGCACCTAATCCCCTTATCCCTGGTTTGTTGACTTTCTCTACATAGGGGATACCCGGCACAGCTTTTACTCTGGGACTGGAGAATTATACTTATCTGCCACCCCAACCATCCTTTTAGCAAGAAGAATCCAAAACCTTTAGTACTCATGCAGAGAGTGTTATCAGTATTTGGACAGGAGAAGGGGAAAGAGCAAATTCGGAAAGAGTGCACTGGAGTCTTATTTTCTGCCCTTCCTTTCCTTCCCTCTCTTGTCGTCATAAATGGGGAAGGAAAAGGGGAATCCTGTCTGGGAGAAGCTTTCCTGGAACTGGGCTTCCCAGGAAGACTCTGCTTTCCACTGATCCTTTGATGTTGGTGTCGCCTTTTTCTCTTTGCAGCAATAATCAACCCTTTTGGGGATTAACTGATAACAGATGTTGTCATTAGCTTTGTTTTTAATTTTTCAAAAAATTTTTTTTTTCTTTTGAGACAGAGTCTCATTCTGTTGCCTGGGCTAGAGTGCAGTGTCATCATCACAGCTCGCTAAAATCTCAAACTCCTGGGCTTAAACAATCCTCTTTCCTCAGCTTCCTAAGTAGTTGGGACTACAAGTGCATGCCTCATGCCTGGCTAAGTTTTGTATTTTTTGTAGAGGCAAGGGTCTCACTCTTGCTCAGGCTGGTCTGGAACTCCTATATTCAAATAATCCTTCCAACCCGACTTCCCAAAGTGCTAGGATTATAGGTAGGCATGAAGCATTACGCCCAGCCTCCAAATTAATTAAATTTTTTTTTTTTTTTTTGAGACAGAGCCTTAAGCTGTCACCCTAGGTAGAGTGCTGTGTGTCACAGTTCACAGCAACCTCCAACTCCTGGGCTTAAGCAGTTCTCTGCCTCAGCCTTCCAAGTAGCTGGCACCTGTCACACTGCCCAGCTATTTTTTGGTTGTAGTTGTCATTGTTGTTTGGTGGCTAGATTTGAACCTGCCAGCTCTGGTGTATGTGGCTGGTGCCTTAGCCACTTGAGCTACAGGCGCTGAGCCCTCAAAATTAATTTTAATGTATTTGTCCCCCAAAGCAGCTTCAGCATATGAGCTTTAGAAGGAGATAAAGTTTTGTGGTAAATGCTGATCTACATGTTGAGCAGTAAAATAATAATGGTACCATATCAGCATTAAAGCAAAGTAGCTGGAGGAAATGTTTTTGAGGAGTAAATGAGCATCTAGTTGGATTAAAATCCAGATTCAAAGAGGAAATTTTCAGAAAGATAGTAAGAAGTGAATTATTAAGTGGGGAATCTCTAAAGAATTTGTAAGGCATATTAATTTGGAATATTTGTTAAAACATGCTAGAAACTGTATTTCAATCGATGATCTATAAAGCAGTTGTGACTTTTATGGCATTTATGAAACGCATCATAGTTTCTTAAAAATACTGTTATCTTTTTTCCCTACCTTTAATTGGTCTAATTTTGGAATAATTTATTTCTGCATTGCTTTCTGTACTTTGTTACAATTACATACTCACAACATGTTTCAGGAAAATAATTTTACCAAATGTAAGGCTATTTGCAATTTAGTTTTCTGGTTCAGAAACCATAACTAGATCTAATTTTTAAAACATTTTTCACATGCTTTCCTTATTTTCTGAATTTTTTTTTTTTTTTTTTTTTTTTTTAAGACAGGGTCTTACTCTGTTGCCGAGGCTAGAGTTAAGAGTGTTATCATACCCCACTGAAGCCTCACACTCCTGCACTCAAATAATCTTTCTGCTTTAGCCTCTGGAGTAGCTGGGACTATAGGCCCTTACCAACATGCCTAGTTAATTTTTTTATTTTTTGTAGACACAGGGTTTCCATATCACTCAGCCTGGTCTTGCACTTCTGGTCTCCAGAAGTCTTCCCACCTCCACCTCCCAAAGTCCTGAGATTGGAGGTATGAGCCACCACAATTAGCCCTTATTTTCTGTCTTTTTCCCCCTCATTCATTCATTCATTCCCCACCCATTTTTTTCCAGCCCAATCCAACCCTTCCCCCACCTCCCATTTTCTATCTTAACTGTATAGAATTAAGCCCTTTCCCACCAGGATTTAGAAGCAACTCTGCAGTTGGAGATTAATATATATGTGTGTGTGTCTATTTTTTTCTTTTCTTTAAAAAACATAATCATTTTTTTTGGTTGACTTAGGTCATTTTTATGAAGTAGGGTTATACACACACATAAATAGGTTTTTTGTTTTTTTTCTTGAGATAGTGTCTCACTTTGTTGCCCAGGCTAGAGTACTGTGGTGTCATAGCTCAGGGCAACCTCGAAATCCTGGGTTCAAGCGATCCTCTTGCGTCAGCCTCCTGAGTAGGTGGGACTACAGGGACCTGTCACAATGCCTGGCTGGTTTTTAGAAATGGGGGTCTCGCTCTTGCTCAGCCTAGTCATGTACTCCTGAGCTTAGGCATTCCACCAGTGTCGGCCTCTCAGAGAGCAAGGATTAGAGGCGTGAGCCACAGCTCCTGGCCAGAGCTTTTGTCTTGAGTAGGCTCTGAGTAGAGAATGGAGGGGAGGGAGATTTTGAATAAATTGTGGCCCAAGCCTGGCCACAACACTTGGTCATTGAGCTTACCTGGATTCTGCCTTTAACCACCCATGGAACCTCTGCCTCTCTAGACCAAAGCTACACAGCCCATAAATAGTTTCGTGTTCTGGCTTGGGTCCTTGTGATTTTAATTTTTAGGCTTCCGTTTTTATATGTGCCGACCCACTGTGCCAAAGACCAAGAGAGGGTTCTGTATTCTAACTCATCTATCCTTTGCTTTTTTCCCTTTTCAAAACTTTATTTTGAGGTAGGTTCTCACTCTGTTGCCTGTGCTAGAGTGTAGTGGTGTCTCATACCTCATTGCAACCTCAAACTCCTAGGCTTAAGCAATTCTCCTCTTGCCTCAGTCTCCTGAGTAGCTGTGACTATAGGGATGGGTCACCACTCTCAGCTAATTTTTTTTTTTTTTTTTTTTTTTTTTGGTAGAGACAGGGTCTTGCCAGTTTTGCTAAGGCTGGTCTTCAAACCTGGGCCTCTCAAATTGCTAGGATTCCAATTGTGAGCCTTTGCTCCTAGCCTGTATAATTGCTTTTGCTTGACAAGGTTCAGGGAACACTGTATTTATTCATTAGCCTCTGCTTTCTGTTCCTTCCTTCCCTGCCTTCTTTGTGGAGTCGTGATTCTTCCTTTCTGTATTCATTGTCTTTTCCCCAGAGTCTCAGTTTTTAGCCCCACAATGGATATTTATTGATCTATTCACCAATAACTTCCGTGGCATCGATTTCAGTAGAGAAATTTTCACTTTCCTTGCTTGAATGGAGGGTTTAATATGCTGGATATCCTTCTTTCTGATGAAGCATCTTTCCTGGGGTCTTGTTGACATGTTGCTTATATACGGGTTACGTTCTTAGGGTTTGTGTTGTTTTATGTTATCAAAAGATAGCAATATGGATAATATTGTTGGTATATGCCAGACCAAATACTATCTCTTGTTTATTATTCTCAGCCATTCTGGGAAGTAGATGTTATTATTCCATTTTACAGATAAGTAAATTAAGAGAGTGGTTAAACCTGAAGTCCTGAAGTTAGTAAGTAACATGACTGGATTCAAGCCAAGAGGGCCAGACGGAAAAGTCAATGCATTGACCTCTCCCAGTTCTGAAGGGTACTGACTCAATAAAGCAGCCACTGTTCTGTTTCTATGAAATGTTAGATTCTGGCCCTCACAGGGATTGTTACAGTACTGTGTAATTTAGCATTCATTTCTGAATCACTTGGTTTCCCATTTGCAAGTTACAATATTGGGTAGCATTCTTTTTTTTTTTTTTTTTTGAGACAGAGTCTCACTATGTCACCCTTGGTAGGTGCTATGGCGTCACAGCTCACAGCAACTTCAAACTCTTGGCTTTAAGTGATTCTCTTGCCTCAGCCTCCCAAAGACCTGGGACTACAGGTGCCCACCACAATGCTCAGCTGTTTTTTTGTTGCAGTTGTCATTGTTTAGCAGGCCCAGGTCAGGTTCAAACCCGCCAACCTCAGTGCATGTGGCCGGCACTATAGCCACTGTGCTACAGGTGCTGTGCCAATCATTCTTAATATTAATTTAACAAAAGTAGGGCCAGTGGCACAGTAGGCATTCATAGTTTGAAAATGAGTCTTTTTCATTATTGAGACTCACTGGGTTAGAGAATTGATGAGAAAATTGAAAATTAGAAATTTGTCATGCACCGTAGAAAAAGCACTGTGACCTATAAGGCTATTACAGACATACCAGTGTATTAAATTCCCTATAAATACAATTTTCTAAGAGATCCTATCAAAAATATTAGAGGAAAAAAGCATACTTTTCTTCAGTTTACTTATGTTTTTATTATTATTATTTGTTTTGGATTAGCATAAGGGTACATCCAATTGTGGTACTTTGTTTGCATTTGTTAGGTTGTATCCAAATTGTAGTTGAGTCCTTCACTCAGGAGGTAGGCCATGAGCCTCTATAGTTTACTTATAATCTTACGTATGTAGATAGCTTGTTAGAGGTATTCTTTGAAATATTTCTAGGCTGGGCGTGGTGGATCACACCTGTGATCCTTGCAGTTTGGGAGGCTGAGGCAGGAGGATTGCTTGGGACCAGGAGACCAACTGGTCAACACAGCAAGACCCTACCCATCTTTACAAAAAATAGAAAAATTACCTGGGCATTTTGGCACATGCCTATAGTTCCAGCTACTTAGGAAGCAGAGACAGGATTGCTTAAGTCCAGGAGTTCAGGATTGCACTGCTGTGATGAGGCCACTGCACTCCACTCTGGGTGACAAAGTGAGACTGCGTCTCAAAAAAAAAAAAAGAAAGAAAAGAAAAGAAAAAAAGAAAATGTTAGGAATGGTCTAGATGCGACTATTCTTAAAAATAGGAGTAGATCACCTCTCAAAATCCTTTAAGTCTATGGTTTAATTCTTATGCTGTAAAACAGTTTTATCGATAGAAAAGTGATAAAATTTAAAAATGACCTCATTTTCATCTCAGCCTAATTTCAAGTTTGCTAACAGCAAGTTGCTGTAACTTCTAATATTTTTCATTCTTCCTGTTATCTTAAGATTTCAATTGATTTTCATTAAGTACGGTTCTTAACACTTATAAGAACTCATAAAATATACTTACATTTTACCTTGTATGCACTCTGTTTCCTTGAGAAAATAGTAAGTTCATGGTGTTTCAAGGTCCCTGGTTTAATGGGACTAGAAATAGGATCTTTAAACCAAAGTAACAAGACATTTCCATGTGGCAAAGATGGTAGTCATTTTCATCATATCTTGTTTTTAAAAGACATTTAAAACCCACCTCACTATATATATATATATATATATATATTTTTTTTTTTTTTTTTTTTTTTTTGCAGTTTTTGGCCTGGGCTGGGTTTGAACCCACCACCTCCGGCATATAGGGCCGGCGCCCTACTCCTTTGAGCCACAGGCGCCGCCCCTCCACCTTACTATATAGCTTGGCCAGGGCTATAGTTCCTTTAGACTCGAGTATTGGTGCATGAGGATTAGCGTAGGGAGGGCTGCGTGCCCTCGGCCTCCCAGAATGGAAGGCATGAGCCACTCGTCCTCCTTTAAATTTTTTTAATGTGGAATTTATTACCCTCTTTGATATTGACACTATCTAAAACAAATAGAATACCTGTAGCAACAAAATTGAAAAACTGTAACAACAATTATACTAGCTCGTGTTTATAGCATGCTTAGTATGTGCCTGGCGTGTGGCACTGACAATACTAGTTTATTTAATCTGACAACCTTGTAAACTACTTTAAAGCTCATACTTTTATTATCTCTATTTTATATCAGAAGAAATTATGCTTTGAGATGTTAAGCAAAATTACCCAAAGTGCTAAACTAGTAAGTGGTGGAGCTTGAATTCCAAAGCAGATCTGCTTGACTGAAGGCTTTCTTTCAAGTTCTCACTCAAGATCCCTCGAACCGAAGTGAGTGGGAGTGTTGGGCACGTGCCCCTTAGTCAATTCTATGTAAATCCTGTCAGATTCAGAATAGTGTAGACGTGATAAAGTCGATGTAAATTTATCAACGTCACAAGAGATTAAATATAGAAAAAAATCCTATCATCGGAAAGAAGATATAACTGTGGTAGGCAGACTACTCTCCCACCTACCTCATTTTGGGGTGGTTGTTGGTGTGGCAACTGCACAGGCAGCATTTATTTGACAAGTTATGTATGCGTAAGGCAGAACACTGACTGCTTTTCATGCTGCTGAGTCTACTTTACCAGTACTGGCTACCTGTAAGGAATGTAAGCACGCTGGATTTCAGAACAGGAAAAACCCAACTTCCACTTCATTTCACATAGAGTTCACTTAGGGATACAGACTTTTTGGTGACAGTAACTGTTACTTTCTGCTTGTTAATTCTGATCCTTGCATAATGCTAACCTGTTAAGATATTATCAGATGACAAGCCTTCCTCCTACACCTTCTCCATCAAAAAAAAAAAAAAAAAAGCAAATGACATTGTATCGAGTCTACTTGATACTGTTTTATGGTTAAAGTATATTTATTATGAAGCCAGTATTGTGAAATACTCTTTTTTCTTTTGGGATGTGGCATTTTTTTCGTGGTAATGGAGTTAGATGCAGGTATATTGTATATGTTGAAGGAGAATCTATTGCCCAGATGGACCCCAGTGAAAGTAACTTAAATATGTAAATAGATTCTGCTTCTGCTTAAGAAAGTGATCTAAGCTGGATGCCGTGGGGAGGAGAGAACAATACTTTATCCTGACATTTACAGCTTAAGTTCCATCTACTCCAGAGTGTAGGGCTTTTTTAGATCTTACTATAGTGTTCAACAGGCAGGTTTTTATAAGTAGGGAAAAGAATTTAGTGTAGATAGGGTTGGGAAACATGGCAAGTTCAGGGAGCTGCAAATGGTTTCTTAAAGCCAAAAGCACAGTGACAGTGTGTGGAGGCGTCAGGAGACGGGAAAGGATAGTTTAGTAGAGCCCAGGCAACGAAAGAGTTTTGTATTTTATGCTAAGGAGTTTGGATTTGTTTCTATAGATAATAGGGAAGCTTCTGATTTTTTTTAATCATTTACTTAATTTGTATTGAAGTGCAGAGAGTAGACTGAAGGTAGAGAGACGACTGTATTCATCAGGAGACTTATTCTTATTAGGAGACTTGTAATCATTCAAGCAAGAAATGGTGACCTGAATTATGGACCTTGTACTAGGGGTAAAGAAAAATGTGTACTTTATTCATTCATTCATTTAAGAAATGTTTACCACGTTCCTGTTGTGTGTCAGGCACAGAAGTATATATCAAAGTGAACCAGATACAGCCACTGCTTTCAGAAGAACGCTTACAGTCCAGCAGAGGAGTAAAAGAGAAACAGGCAATTATAGTTGGTAATTACTATAACAGGGCGTTTATGACATGTAGGCCCATCCCAGGGGGCAGGAGAGCCTTTTTAGGAGAGCCTAGGCAGAAGTAAGTTAGGTAAAATTGTACAAGGTGTAGGGGTGGGGCTTACAGTGTTGGAAAGACTAGTGCCTCATTTGAGGAAATAGTATCTGAGAATGGCTAAAGGAGATGAAAGAAAAGCCATGGCTTATTTAAGGAACTGTAGATCATTTAGTGTGGCTGGGTTGTGCAGAGTAAGGAAGTGGGTTGATAGAAATGAGGCCAGGGGAGTTAAATAGGATTATCTCTTATAGACCGTGTTGAGAAATTTGCTTAAGAGCAAAAAAAATTATTTTTATCTGGAGAATGTCATGTTCAAATTTGGCCTTTAGAAAACTGTCTGTTGTGTGGAGGATTGTGAGAGGAAGAGTAGATAATCAAAGAGGTGCCAGAAAGACAGGAGTGGGTTTTGGAAGTGGAAGGAAGAGCTGAAGAAGGGAGTGGTTAGTTCTGTTAGATGCGGCTGGGGAGTCATTATGGTGGAGACCAAGGAGGGTCTCCTGGGTGAGAAGAGTGTCAGTGAAGCGATTGAGGACCGTTAGGTAAGGGTGCAGCTTAGCACTAGGGTTAAAAACCATTCTCCATAGAAACTCAGGGTCAGGGATCGAAGGTCCTGATGAGGATGAAGATTATCTGCTGATGTGGTTCCTGTAAATGGAACAATGAGGCGGAACAGAAGAACTAACATTATTTTGAATGTTAATGTGTCAGTTGTTTCTCTTAATTTTGTGGGACAAGTATTATCATTGTTGGAAATTGGGAATATCTGTTTGGTGTAATTCAGGTAGAGTAGAAGAGAAAGGGAGGCAGGAAGGTTAAGGGGATAGAAATAGCAAAGGGACATTGGCGTTTAGGATGTCAAGACTGGAGTAGTTGTGGATTGTTACTAATACGGGGAGGAACCAGCGTAAGGAAGTGGAGTGAAGAGGGCTAGTCTCAAGCTGCCGCCCTGGGTGGAGTGCCCTGGTGTCATGGCTCACAGCAACCTCCAACTCTTGGGCTCAAGCGATCTTGACTCAGTTTTTCTATTTCTTTAGTAGAGATTTAGTCTCTTTTTTTGCTCAGACTGGTGTCAAACTTGTGAGTTCAAGCAATCCACTCACCTCGGCCTCCCAGAGGTTTGCAGGTGTGACAGAGTCTTACTCTGTTGCCTAGGCTAAAGTGCTGTGGCATTAGCCTAGCTCACAGAAACCCCAAATTCCTGGGTTCAAGTGGTCCTCCTGCCTCAGTTTCTCAAGTAGCTGGGAATACACCACAACACCTAGCTAATATTTGTTTTGTTTTGTTTTGTTTTCTAAGTAGAGACAGGGTCTCGCTCTTGCTGAGGCTGGTCTCGAACTCCTGAGCTCAATTTATCTACCTACCTCAGCCTTCCAGAATGCTAAGATTATAGGCGTGAGCCACCATGCCCAGGGAGGAAAAGATTGTTGTCAGTAAGGTCATAGTTACGGATTTGAAGTTGCTTAGAATGATGGTTATAACTAGGATGGAGAAAGCAGAGCTGGAGATTAGTTACAACATCGACTTAGCATAGCTGAGTGACATGAAGCTCAGTGTGGTGGAAGGTTTCCCTGCTGTCTTCATACTCACTCAAATGTGGAAGAACTTTAGGGGAGAGAGAATAGTGATCCTACGTGAAAACTAGAAGAATATTTGCCACGAAGGTTAACTGTTTTAGTTGATCCTTTGCTGAGAGATCAGCACGTACTTTGTTTGCAAGTGAGCACTGTTTTATGGATAAATTTAGTTTATAATTCTCTGTGGAGAAGATTACTGTCAGTTCTTTTTATCCTAGCAGCATTTGGAAAATCACTGCAACCTCTTGTCATTTCTTAATGTTACTATAATCTGGTGTCAACGACTCATGATCTCACTGGGCCGGTTATTTCCCCTCCAGCTATGCTGGCATCAGTAAGTATACTAATAGTCTTCAAGAAATGCATTCATTAAAAACCAGGTGATCACTTTGCATTCGGCACTGGCATTGTCTGAATGAGTTGGACAAGTTAGAGAAAATCTTGTCAACAAAGCTATTTTGTCTTTCAGTTTGGCTTGGGCAGCATAACAAGAGATGAATCAGTTATAATTTAATGGGATCTGATATGACTTTTATAAGATATCACTTTAATATGATGCCTTGCCGTTAATGTTTTAGTAATCTGACAGCATTAAAGAGACTTGATATTCCCATTTTATTATTTCTTGGCTCCACAACAGAACTGTGCATTAAAAGGCACTTAAGGTTTTAAAAGGGTTGTCTAAGAAAGTAGTTAAAAAACAAACAAATCCCAAGTGAGTGGATCTGACTTACACACTCCAGCAATGTGTAGCTAATTGCAGGTAGATTTTATAATTCAAGGTGTTGTATCAGCTTCCCTGGGTGTATCTTCTGTATCAGCTTGAGTGATGGAGATGTCATCTTGCCCAACATTGGGTTTGAGGAAGCAGTTTCCAAGACAGGATAGCAGAATAGAGTTATTTCACACTGTATTTTCCTCTTTTGTGTAAGCTTCCTAAAATTTAGAGGTTGAGCAAGCAGAGGCTTTTCAAGATGCCTTTGAGCTAAATGACTGATAAAAAATTTTAGCAGTAGTGAAAAAATACAATAATGTACATATCTAATGTTATTAGGTATGCACTATATATACATATTACTCTCAAAGAAATGCCAGTTACCATTATATTCTTTTTAACTTTCCAAAATGGTAAGATTTTATTTTAAAAAAAGATAATACACAATGTTGTTGTGGGGTTGGGGGACTAGGCAGGCATGATTTTAATGGAAAACAATTTAGTAGTGGTATATCTCAGCAATCTGAAACATATATGTCTTTTGACTTAGTAGTTTCAGTGCTAAGAGTTTGTTTTATAGAAATAATTATAGGTCAAAACAAGAATGTAGCCAGAAGAGTGTTCACCGCGACATTGTTCAGAGTGGTGTGGGAGCAGGGGAGAATCAAAAGGAATAACCTAAAAATCCAGTCCTGGGGGTTTTGTTTGAAATTATGGAGCGCTGTCTTAATGTTGTGGAAAACTAGAGACATAGAAGGCTGAATAATATGTGGCTTAAGTGATGAGAACTGCATTCCATAAAGGTATATATGTACAGCGTAATTTCATGTTTGTGTGGAAAATATGTACACAGAGGAAAAAGGTACAGACATTCAAGGAATGCAGGGTGAGATGAAGTAGACCAGAGAGATTGGGGTGATGGTGGAATTGAAGTTGGGTGGAAAACTGAGCCAGGTGACAAAGACTGTTCTGCTAAAAATGTTAATGGTTGCATTCCAGGAGTAGGGAGTACAGTTAGTTATGTTCTTCTTTTATTGATCTACATTTTCTAGTTTTTTTTCTTTTTACAATAAACAAATTACTTTATAATTTAAAAAGTTTAAAAAATGCAGAAAGGTGTTGGGGTGCTCAGCTTTCAATTAATTGTTTATCAGAAGAGTTTGTGCTGTGAGCTTGACAAGTGGGCTAGTTGCATGTGATGTGATGATGAAGATATTGATTATTAATTTTCCTCATTTTAGCCAGTGTATGGGATTTTGAAGAAGACATTAAAGCAAAATATAGAAAGACAATTTGTATTAATATAATCAGATTGTTAGATCATGTAAAATGGAAACGTTTAGTCAGTGGCTTCTTTTTTTTGAGACAGAGTCTTACTTTGTCATCCTTGGTAGAATGCCGTGGCATTATAGCTTACAGCAACCTCTAACTCTTGGGCTAAAGTGATTCTCTTGCCTGAGCCTCTTCAGTAGCTGGGATTACAGGCCCCTACCACACGCCTGGCTATTTTTTTTTTTTAGAGATGGGGGTCTCGCTCTTGCACACTTGAGCTCAGGCAGTCCACCTGCCTTGGTCTCTCAGAGTGCTAGGATTACAGATGTGAGCCACCATGCCAGGCCTGTCAGTTGCTTCTTCAGATAAAGAATATTTTTTGTACCATAAAGTGCAAAAAATATAAAATAAAGTTTTGGAACCATAATTGGAGTGCAAACATCTTTCTCTCCATATATATGTGTGTGTGTGTGTGTGTGTGTGTGTGTGTGTGTGTCTCAATTATCAAACATCTGCCCTGTTAATATAATTTAGTATAAAAGAAATGATGCATCTAAAAGTGGACATTATGGCTCACCGCCTGTAGCACAGTGGTTACAGTGCTAGCCACAAACACCAAAGCTGGCGGGTTCGAGGCTGGCGGGTTCGAGGCTGGCCTAGACCTGCTAAACAATGAAAACTGCAATGGAAAATAGCCAGGTGTTGTGGCGGGCACCTGTAGTCCAAGCTACTTGGGAGGCTGAGGCAAGAGAATTGCTTAAGCTCAAGAGTTGGAGGTTGCCGTGAGCTGTGATGCCATGGCACTCTACCGAGGGTGACAAAATGAGACTGTCTCAAAATATAATAAAAAATAAAAAAAGACATTATCTACCAATAAGAAACAAAATGCCTTAAAATCTTGTATTTGAATCTTTGTTTCCAGATTGATTCTAAAATGTTTTTAGGGAAATACAGAGATAGCATGAGATTCCACAGGCTGAGAGCTCAATACTACAAGACTGCACCCCACTTCTGATCCTAGTCTCCAGCCCCCGTGCTTCTGACAGGCTATAAATGGGGATCCCATAACTCCCTCCTCAGTTTTAATTTCCTAGGACAGCTCGCAGAACCCAGGGGAACTTCTTTACATTAGTTGGTTTATTATAAAGGATATTATAAAGGATACAGAAGAAGAAAGGCATGGGGTAAGGTGTGGAAAGGGGTATGGAGCTTCCGTGCCTCCTCTGGGTGCTTCACCTTCCAGGAAACTCTGTGCATTTAGCCGTCCAGCAGCTCTCAGGATTTCATCCTTTTGGCTCTTCTATGAAGATATGAAGGCTTCATTGGGTAAGCATGGTCATAGCGGGGACAACCATGTGCAAATGTGATTGGACAAGAGGGTATGATATACCATCACACTAGGTGGGAAAACCAGCAAGGCCTGCTGGCTAGGATTCTTCCTGGCCTCTCCGTAAGCGTTCCTTCCTCCCAGGTATGGGGCAGGACCCCTTTCAAATGGGGTCTAATGACCTACCTGCAGACAAGGGAGGTCAGAGGATTTCTTTATGGCCAACTCTAAGAAAGGCAGGGAAGATTCCTGCCTTGGGGAGAAAAAGGAACAGGTAAAAGGAGGGCAGGAGAAATATCAGAGAGAGAGAGAATGTTTTCTAGGTCCTCCTCTGAAACCTAAAGTGTGTGTGTGTGTGCATAAAATATATATGTATATATATATGAAATATGTATATACATATCTATATATATCTCTGTGTGCACATATATATATCTGTATAATTATCTAAGATAATATCACGGTACCTTTGTAGGGACACTCTGAAACATTAACAAGGTGTCACTATTTTTATCTATTGTATGTCTCCTAGGCATTTTTAAAAATGGTAAATGAGGAAAAAGAAATTGTTTTTTTTTTGGCTCGATGCCTATAGCTCAGCGGCTACGGTGCCAGCCACATACACTGGAGCTGGAGCGTGGGAACCCAGCCTGGGCCTGCCAAACAGCAATGACAACTGCAACCAAAAAACAGCCAGGCGTGGTGGTGGGTGCCTGTAGTCCCAGCTGCTTGGGAGGCTGAGGCAAGAGAATCAGAGTTTAAGGTTGCTATGAGCTGTGACACCACAGCAGTCTACCGAGGGCAACATAGTGAGTCAGAGTCTCAATACCTATTGCTCTAGGTTAGAGTGCCATAGTAGTCCAGTTCACAGCAACCTCAAACTCCTGGGCTCCAGCAATCTTGCCTCAGCCTCCTGAGTAGATAGGACTATAGGTATGCACCATTGTGCCCTGCTAATTTCTTTAACTTTTTGTAGAGGCAGGGTCTTGCTATGTTGCTCAGTCTGATCTTGAACTCCTGGGCTCAAGCTACCTTCCTTGGCCTCCCAAACTCTTGGAATTATAGGTGTGAGCTGCTGTGTGCTGCTGTCAAAAAATTTCTTATTTATTGTGTTTATTGAATAAAAATTTGTTCCTTTTAATTTTGGAAACAAGCAAGTGAAAGGCTCGTCAAAGTTCACAGCATTTTTGTAGACACTGTGGATAATTTTTGAGGAAAGATACAGTTCTTACCCTGCAGGAAATTATGTTGTAGAGTTAGAGCTAACGGAGGCTGCAATTAGACAATAGTACATATTTATTCTCAGGAGCTAGGTTGTTGACAGGATCGGGAGTGATCACTAGACTAGACAATCAGAATACTAGAATCTTTCCAAACATCTGAACTGTCTGAAAGGGTAGGTAAAATTTATACAGGTAAAAAGTGGGGGGAGAGGTACCTGGGAAGTGGGTATGTATGTATGTATATATGTATGTATTTAGAGACAGAGTTTCACTCTGTTGCGTAGAGTGCTGTGCCTTCATCGTAGCTCACAGCAACCTCAAACTCTTGGGGTCAGGCAATCGTCTTTGCCTCAGCCTCTCCAGTAGCTGGTACTATAGGCGCCTGCTACGATGCCCAGCTACTATTTTCTGTTTTTAGTAGATAGAGACTGGGTTTCACTCTTGTTCAGGCTAGTCTGGACCTCCTGAGCTCAAGCAATCCACCCACCTTGGCCTCCCGGAGTGTTAGGATTACAGGTGTGAGCCATAGCACCTGGCTCAAGCAGGCCCTTTGAACTGGTTGTTGCAGAGATGAAAATAAAATGGGACTGTTTGGGGTGAAAGGCAGGAGTAGCAGGACTAAAACAGGTTTTTTTTGGGGGGGCAGTCATTGGTTAGGTAATGTGGGGACAGCTTTTAGAGGATCTGAACAGTCAGACGTAGGTTTGAGTGTGGTATGATTAAGCATAGGTTTCTGGTGCACTAAAAAATGAAATCACTTTTTGTTCCCATTCTTTAGTTGTATAAGCACTCTAATTTTTAGGAAGTTTAGTCTGACATTGATGCTATAAGGGACAGTTTGTGGTATATAAAACTGTGGTCAAGATGAAGAGAAACCCAAAGGATTTTGTGATCACTTACTGAATTCTTACCAAGCACTGTTGGTCCCTAGTCATTTAAACCTGGCAGTTACCTTATGAATTAGATATTATTACTATCCTCACCTTGACAGGTAAGGAAACAGGGCAAGCAACTGTCACTAATAAGGAGCAGAGCAATCAGTCTGGCTCCAGAAACTAGGCTCTTACCCAGGTGCTTTGAAATGTTGGTTTTCAGAGAAAGTGAGATTAACATTCTTCTGTGCACCTTTCCCCCCTTATTAATTCCCTGTCTCCTTATGTACAGAATGGCTTAGTGGTCTTAGAACAAAGGCTTGGCTTGGGGACTTCAAATAGGTTTATAATCCTTTTCATGCTCTTTCAAAACTAATTGTTGGTTAGTCTTAAATAGTACTTTGTAATTTTGTAACTGTAACAAATCCAAATAACTCTAGATTGGATTTTAAGGCTGTAGAAGGGAGACTGGCTAATTTCATAAACATTTCTGCTCCTGAGTTTCTTCACTTAGATCATATTGTAGACAGGAATTGTTTTTATGTTTATGCTAATTTAAATTTACTGTTTATATCTGTTTAAATGCTAAGCTGATAGAAAAATACTCTAAAAAATACCGCCACTGCCACCCCCAAATGTGTATATTTTGAGTGAAGGCTGTGAAAAGAGCCACCATGGGTTTGTGACTTGTCCATGGTCGCTGCCGCTGATGTGTATACCAGGTACTTCAGAAGAGGCGGCGGCTCGGCAGGTGGTGCTCTCAGGGTCCCCTTTGTC
Source organism: Loris lydekkerianus (assembly GCA_963574355.1). Taxonomy (NCBI): domain Eukaryota; kingdom Metazoa; phylum Chordata; class Mammalia; order Primates; family Lorisidae; genus Loris; species Loris lydekkerianus. The sequence goes on along the minus strand of CAUYPK010150896.1, from coordinate 11,529 downwards.
ATTTGTGACAATTGGTCCCTGCTGCATGACTTTTAGGATGAGGGATTGGGATCCTTTTAAAGCATTTCAGAGTTTTTCAACTAATGATTTTTCCTCCCATTCTTCACTGTTTGGTTTCTCTGGCAACCCGGCCTCCCCTCGTGCTCTGCTGACGTCTTTTCAGCCCCTCTTCCCTCCGCTGTCCTCCGTTGCTGCTTTAGGGCCACACTAAAGGAACAGACGTGTCTCTTTACAGCTGTGCTCCTGCACGCTTCTTAGAACGTGTAGAAGGATAGGGAGAGAAGAAATCACTTTTAGAAGCTAAGTAACCTATATTTTTAGGTCAGTTATAACAGGATTTCATCCGTAAAAGGCTAAATTTATTCTGTTGTCTCTGGTGTTGATTTTTCTTTTTAATTTAAACAGTAATTCAGAAAATGTTTTCCAGTTAAACCAGACATTCCACAATAAGCTATTTTAAGAATGTAAGGTATTGGAGAGGGAAAAATAATCTGAAAATGGGGTGCATTGTTTGACTACTATGGGCTTATGCTGTGATTTGTCTTTTAAAAAATCAATTGTGTCCATGAAAAGCATTCTACTACTGTAGGGAGGGGAGAACAAATAAAGTCCTAAAAATCTGTTGTTCACATTTGGTCCTCTAGTGATACCTTCTGAATTCTAATTCCTTGACACTTATAGCTTCACTTTGTTGGGCTGAGGCAACCGCTCCTCAATACCCAATTGCAATAGTTTGTAAAATTAATACCTCTGAAAGTTGACGACCCAAGGACTGTAAAAAACTGGTCAACTTAAGGGACTAGGCCTACTGTACTGATACTACATGTGATGCATGTCCAGCCTATGAAAATTAGGCCAACTTAAGGATGTCGTCAACATAGGGGGTGGTCACCTCTGGAGGTTCTACTGTATTACCAAAAGCTTTCACATCTGAAGCATACTTAGAGCCACAGCCATACCTGGAGACTTTAGCTACCACATTTAGCAAGCACATCACGCCTAAGGGTGCACCCGGATGTTTTTTCCGTCTGGTTGGAGATACCTGGGTCTGCAGACAGTGGCAGTTGAGTAGGGCCTAAGCAGAAAGCCTTAAGGAACACTGATGTTAAAGAATCGGGAGCCAGGCCCAGGCTCGGTGCCCGTAGCTCAGTGGTTATGGTGCCAGCCACATACACCAGGGCTGGTGGGTTTGAGCCCTGCTTGGGGCCTGCTAAACATCAGTGACAACTACAACAACAACAATAACAATAGCCGAGCATTGTGGCGGGCGCCTGTAGTCCCAGCTACTTGAGAGGCTGAGGCAAGAGAATTGCTTAAGCCCAAGAGTTTGAGGTTGCTGTGAGCTGTGATGCCACAGCACTCTACCAAGGACGACATAGTAAGACTCTGTCTCCAAAAAAAAAAAAAACACCGCAGCTAGAGAGACTGTCTCCCATTGGCTTTAAGAATATGGTGTACTAGACTTTAGTCCTATCTTTTTGAAGAGACTAGGGACCGAGGAAAATTAATGTTTTCTTAAAAACAAAACAACTTTTTATGGGCTTCCAATAAAATAATTTATATTGTAATATTAAGTTATCAGACTTTGTAGTGTGAGTTTAGATTTGTTGCTTTCCTCGTTGACGTGTGTAGGTTATACCCAACTTCTTCAGCCTCTGACCTTCATAGCATTCTCTGTAGTTATCTCTCAAAGTGGGGTAGGAGTTCATTCTTTTGAGCTGGGGATACGCACTGATGCTGGCGGATTTCTTCCTACTCAAGTCTAGATTCTCTCGGCCTTGGCAGTGTAGTTCAGGAAAATTTCTCACCTTTGAATTGTAGGCTTAGTTCAGATTTGCTGGTAATTGGCCAGCCAGGATTTCTACAGTGACTGGTATTGGTAAGTACCATGCACGTTGTATTGCTGCCAAGAAGCTTGGTAGTTAATGTGTTCAGTCATAGCCTTTTCTTTACATGACTACACCACTAAAATACAGAATGTCTTCTTGCTGCCTTCTCACAGAAGTCTACTGTTCCCACTTTTATTTTTTCTGAGTGAGAAAAAATAGTCTTTTGCCACTGTTTTCATACTGAAATGTAAATTTCAGCTGCCTTTAAAACTGATGTAATAAAATATTGAGACTCAGGAATTCTATAAGAATAGAAATTTCACTTGCTTATTACTTCCTAGTTGATTGGAGGTTTAAACCTAAAGCCCAATGTGTGTGCTTTAGTTAACCTTTCTGAGTTAAACTTTCAGAAATTATCTTGTTTAAGTGTAGGTTTACCCTTATTAATTGTCCTGCTTTGTCCTTCTTCATTTATCAAAATCTGCCATGTGAGGTTTTTTTTTGTTTGTTTGTTTTGAGACAGAGTCTCATGTCATCTTTGGTAGAGTGCCGTGACTGTAGAACACTGTGACATCACAGCTCACAGTAATCTCAAACTTTTGAGTTTACGTGATCCTCTTGCCTCAGCCTCCCAAATAGCTGGGACTATAGGTGTCCACCACAAAGCCCAGCTATTTTTTGGTTGTAGTTGTCATTGTTGTTTGGCAGGCCCGGGCTAGATTCGAACCCTCCAGCTCTGCTGTTTGTGGCTGGCACCCTAGCCACTGAGCTACAGGGGCTGAGCCGAGATTTTTAATTTGGAAGCCCACAGTCATAGGAAGTTAAGAATCCCACAGGGCAAGTCTTAATTTTTCATTTTAATTTGCCCAATTCCTTCTTTACTTCTGGGATACTAATTGAAAAAAACTTGTGTTGTCTTTAGTTTTAATTTACAATTTTTATTCGGATTTTACTGATAGTGTTATCTTTTTGGAACTGAGGGTCTCTGAGGGCTGATTTGGTTCTTTTTGGTTATTTTTGGGATTTAGAAGCATAGTTTTTGTTGGTGCTGAATTTGCAACATCCTGCTTGTTTTCAAAAGGCAGAGTGGCAGAAAATTGAGTTGCAAGGTTACGCAGACCAGGTAAGTATATGATGAACTATAAAGTTAAATGTAAATTAGTTTACCTTGCATTTTCAAAGGCCTTAATGATTTTAAAAGCAAATACAGAGAACTGCCTGGAACATATCATCTGTAAGACCTTTGAACTTGCAAAAAATAGACAAAAAAATCACATGTAGAAGGAAAGGTATCCTTGACTGAGCATCATAGACTAAGAAACCTCCATTTAAAATATAAATTGCTTGGATAAAATGACATACTTTCCTGGTTTAGTTTCATATTCTTTTTCTGTCTTCTTGCCATTATTACAACACAAGAAAAATTTTTATTTACTGGAGTCTTGTTTGGACAAGAGACTAAAGTGTGGATTATTTAGGGGCAGGGAGGGGGAATTGATGTCTTTTCAATGTTAGATTCATTGATGTACATGGTGTAATAGCTTCTTCAGTAAAACTTGGTATTTTTCTTTCATACATGTAAAATTCTCACATTTTTATAATTTTTTTTTCTGAAGGCTTCTGATAATTTGTGGCTATTGTGATATGTTCTTTTAAAAATTGTTACTATTATTATTATTAGGTTATAGAATTTGTAAATGCTAGAAACTCCTAATTTATTTTGTGCTTAGAGTTTACTTACCCCCTCAATGCTTTAGTGGGTTGGGTTAGAATAAGATATTTCCAAGGATCTTTCTAGTTATAACATTATGTGGTATTGTTCTCAGGTAACATCCTTTACATACTTGAAGTTAATGAGAGTTGTACACCCAAACCCACAGATAAATTCTGTGAATACAGCCAGATAGATTCATTCACATGTATTTGCACGTGTTTTAATATACTGTGTTCTTTGCATAATGATTCTTTAGCATTTTGAGGTATTGTGAATATTTAACGTTTAGAATAATACTCAAAAGTGCATTTTCTTATTTGGGTTGAAATAGTTTTACTATTATTGTCTCTCCCTACATTATAGTTTGTTGTTGTGCTAGTTGGATTACATATTTTCTCTCCTAAAAATAGATGGTCTTTATCTAAAGCACAGTTTTAATAAATATTTCTATCTCAAGTAAAATTATTCCTACACCATGGATTTCATTTGGTGAGTTTCCTTAACGCAGGTCATATTAAGGGGGCTTTTGAGGACATGTTTATTCTCTTCCATGCCTCTGCCTTAGGGATCCTATTTATGATACAAATGTCAGAAGATTCCATTGGCAGTTGCAGTAGTATTCTTTTTTTTTTTTGAGACAGAATCTCACTATGTTGTCCTTAGTAGAGTGCTATGGTGTCAAAGCTCACAGCAACCTCAAACTCCTGGGCCTAGGCGATTCTCTTGCCTCAGCCTCCCAAGTAGCTGGGACTATAGGCGCCCACCACAACACCTGGATATTTTTGTTGTTATTATTGTTGTCGTCATTGTTTAGCAGGCCTAGGCCGGGTTCAAACCCTCCAGCCCTGGTGTATGTGGCCAGCACCCTAACCACTGAACTACAGGTGCTGAGTCTGCAGTAATATCCTTTAAGAATTATTTTGATATTTATTTCTGCTGGGTCGAGGAAGGCAGATGTACTTGATTGTTATCTCTGAGAATATATTCAGTCCTAACCCCCCAAATGCACCTCAGTAATAGACTGTCTTTCGCATCTTTCTAAAAACATGGGATACATGCATTTCTCTTAGATGCTGGCCAGGAATTTGTTTGAACAAATTGAAGTGGGTAAATGAGTTTTAACTCTAACTTGAATAGGTTCTAGAAAATGAAGTTAGGGTAGAGGTCTGTGGAGGTCATATTAGGATGGCACTGAAGTAATTCCAGTTTGTTTGTTTTTATTCCTTTGGTAAAATACACAGTGTGAAACTTAACTATTGTAACTATTCTTAAGGGTACAGTACCAGTAGTACTCACATTGTTGCACAATCTCCAGAACTCTCTTCATCTTGCAAAACTGAAACTTAATACCCATTAAACAAGTCCCCTTTTCCCCTTCCCCACAGCCCCTGGAAACCACCATTCTACTTTGTTTCTGTGAGTTCAAATCAGTAGTTTTTTAAAAATCTTTTTTAGAATTTGATCTGCTTTATGATAGCTAAGTGGATTTTGAACATGAAGAGGAGAGTAATCCAGTGACACTAAAAGCCATTTTTCATAATCACGTGGGTGTCGTTAGTTGCCAATCCTGAATTTAGAGCATCACTGGGTTTCAGTCTTCTGTAATGCAGAGTTTGGAAATTATTACTCATTTTATTTGAGGTTGTTGATGATGACAATAGCTAGTAACTAACACTTATTGGGCACTTACTACACATTACATGCCTGAGGATGGAGGAAGACCTAATTCGGGGAGAAAAGTAAAGCTTGGGCTCATGAGGATATATTGAGACATAAAAGAAGTTATTTGTTTTTTCTGTTAAACTCAAAGCTAAATCATCTATTGAAATTTAAGGGCTGAGGTTGGTTAGAAAGTTTTTTTTAAAAAAGTAGCACATTCGGAATTATCAAAAAATAGACAGGGACCTGATTAGGGAATGTATAGTAGCTGTCCATTGTATGCCTGCTGCTGTTCTAGGTGCCGTATGTTTTAACCTTTACTGAAACCTTATTAAAGTAGTTGTTTGTTATAGATAAACTAAGTGCAGAATTAGGATGCCACTTTCATTCTCTTGCCCCAAGCCCAGGCTCTTTCTTCTCTCTGCACCATTGGAAATACCTTACCTGGTATTTCAAGTCAGAAGTTTAGAGTGTAAGTTTTGAAAATCATTCTTCAGAGAAAGGGGGAGGAATAGATTTAAGATCTGGATATGTGAGCTTAACAGTAGGAGGTATCTGAAATTATAAACTGGTTTTTCTTCCGCAAGCCTACATCTGAAATACTGGATTGAGTTAATGCCAATAAGTTCTTGAATTTCTGTGCAGGGGGAAATGAAGGCTTTTTAATTTGTAATTATTTTATTCCTAATATGTACCAAAGGATTATATTACAGTGTCTTTTTTTTTTTTTTTTTTTTTTTTTTAACAATAGCTTCTCTGTAGGCATGGTCATTATTGTTCTACGGCAATGCAAATTTTAGGAAAAGAAAAATCCACTTTTCCTTGCAGGGACTTGTAGGTAAAATCCACTTTTCTTAATTTCATAAATGGGAGCTTTAGGCCGGGCGTGGTGGCTCACACCTGTGATCCCAGCACTGTGGGAAGTAAGGCAGATGGACTGCTTGAGCTCAGGAGTTCCAGACCAGCTTGAGCAAGGGCAAAACCCTGTCTCTGCTAAAAATAGAAAAACTAGCTATGCTTCATGGTGAGCACCTGTAGTCCCAGCTACTACGTGGGTGGCTGGGAAGGGAGCATCGGTTGAACTCAGGATTCTGAGATTGCTGTGGTGACCCCATAACACACTACCCAGGGCAACAGAGTGAGACCCTGTCTCCAAAAGTAAGTAAGTAAATAAATGTAAGCGTTAGTTTCTTATAAATTTGTTTTTATTTGACATATATGAAGATTCTTCCCAAAGAAAGATACAGGTGAACAAATGAAAGCCATTAAAGTTTGATGTAAAGCAGATTGAATTGTCTTAGCTGTCTGTACAAACTAGCATTTTAATGTCCAGATGGACAAGAAAGCATCATGTTAATTAACAAGTCAACCTAACTAGTAAGATCAACTAATTTCTAGGCTGTAATGAATTGATATGAATACCTTTGCTAGGCCAGGTGCGGTGGGTCACACCTGTAATCCCAGCACTCTGGGAGGCTGAGGTGGGTGGATTGCCTGAGCTCATGAGTTCCATACCAGCCTGAGCAAAAGCAAGTCTCCGTCTCTAAAAATAGCTGTGCGTTGTGGTGGGAGCCTATAGTCCCAGCTACTTGGGTGGCTGAGGCAAGAGACTCACTTGAGCCCAAGAGTTTGAGGTCGCTGTGAGCTATGACACCACGGCACTCTGCCTAGGGTGACAAAGATGGGACATTTCATTTCTGTGTTATGGATTAGATTTATATTGCCTAAAACTGGGGACTGTAACATTCATCTGCAAATCTGCGTGTGTTAGATCTCTTGTAATTCCACCTAAGCAATTGCTGCTTTCAAGTTTAACTCTTTAAACTTGGTAACATCTCATTAGGCTAAATTTATCCTATGTAGTCTGTTCTCTACCTTGTTATTATGCCTACATGGGTCATTATGAAAGTTTTGAGATACACAAAAATCAAGAAATGAAAAATCCATACAGATGGAAACAAATGAAGCTCTCAGCAATACGGGTAAGTTGAGCAAGTTGAAACTTGCACAAGTGAATCACAAAGGGCACTGTTGGCTATGTATCTTGGAAGTGAAACAACGGATCATAACACAGTCTCAAAGCTTTCATAGTAACCTACGAAACACTTCGATTTTAACATTAACAACACAGCTATCAATAAGATAGGAGATACAATAGAGTATAGATGAATCCCATTCACTTGGTAAATGCAAACTATTGTTTAGTAGGACTTACTGCAAATTCTGAACATGTAGAACACTCTACCAAAGACATTTTTGAAATTTTACTGGGAAGAAAGATTGACAGTTAATTTTGTAGGTCCCTATTTAGGAATGTGGCAACTGAAACTTTTGTGTTCTGTACATGGAGATGCAAGGCTAGGAGAACATTTCAGGGTAAAGCTATCAAAGTTTTTTATATCCAAAAGCTATTTATTTCTTTAATTATGAGAAGAAATTACAAATTGCAGAATGATTTTGATATTCTGTTGGTATGGAGAGAAGGGTGATCTCAAAAAACTTGTAAGACTGTGTGCGTGACACATGCCTTTTTTACTCATTTTTTAAATTTCTTAGACACATTTTTGGTTGCAGCCTTCACTGTTGTTTGGCAGACCTGGGCTGGATTCGAACCTAGCAGCTCAGGTGTATGTGGCTGGTGCCTTAGTCACCTTTTTTTTTTTTTTTTTTGCTGGGGCTGAGCTTGAACCTGCCATCCACAGCATATGGGGCCGGTGCCTTACTCCTTTTAGCCACAGGCGCCACCCCCACGTTTTTGAAGCTGTAGATATTCTAGGTTAGCAGATCCAAATCAGTACCCAAAGCAACTGTTTTCACCAACGCAAATGCATACTTTGCTGAGCTTTCTAATCTGGGCTCCTGAGTTTATACATAGCAAATTCTAACACCTGCCAAATTCTATTATGACCCAGAAGGGAGTGACTGAAGTAGGATGAAGAATCTGGAAATACATGCTGCCTATGAGGTAGGTTGCATTATGGAATTTATTTCAATGTAGATTTTCCCCTCATCGACCGCTGTGATGTTTAGCAGGCTGAGTTGGAAAGGTCATATTGCATGAGTTGAAGAACAATAAAAGGTCTGTTCAAGCCACTTGGTGAGCCTCCTGCCAGTGCCAGCTAATGGCCATTATAGCCCTTTCTCCTCTGGGATAAAGGAGTTTGGCTATCACTTTTTTTGGCATCTGGTAATTTGTAGCCATTGCTTTTGCTGTGATGGGGAGATCAGACATTTAAAAGGTTGTTGGCCTAGCAGTTCACAGCTTTTCCTTCGGGCCTTGAGTGCTGCCAAGGTTTAATTTTATAGTAAGAGTATCTATTTCAAAGAAATGGTATGCATATTAAATATGCTTAATTAATTTTCATTCTGCCAAAGAGAATTTTAATTTCTCTCTTCTTACAATTGACTTTTTTTTCTTTCTTTCTTTTTTTTTAACATAAGATATTGGCCCCAGAAATAGTTTGCAGTCTTTTTTTTTTTTTCCTTTGCCTTTCCTTTTAATCAGTAAAATTTCCTTTTTTTTGGGGGGGGGGATTTGTATCATTCTAAGCCATGTTTAAAATACATACAGGGTCCCATACCCCAATAGTTTTTAAAAGAGATGAAGAATCTGAGTTAGAAGTTAACGTCTATAATAAGTGTATGTTCCCTCAGTGCTTTGTAGGACTTATCTTTTTTTTTTTTCGGTAGAGACAGAGTTTCACTTTATGGCCCTCAGTAGACTGCCATGGCATCACACAGCTCACAGCCAACTCCAACTCCTGGGCTTAGGCGATTCCCTTGTCTCAGCCTCCCAAGTAGCTGGGACTATAGGCACCCACCATGATGCCCGGCTATTTTTTTGTTGCAGTTAGGCCGGGCCAGGTTTGAACCCGCCACCCTTGGTATATGGGGCCGGTTCCCTACCCACGGAGGGGCCGCCCATGTAGGACATATCTTAATTAAGAACCATTTTGAAAGCATTTTCATCCAAGTTATATATGATGTTTTACATAGCTGCCTTTTAAAATATAGGTATATTCCTGAAATTATTGAAAAATTTTTAATAAATGAAATAACTTAAAATGAAGGACGAGTAATTTCTTTTTCAGTAATATAGTAGGTGAGATGCACAGAGAAATCCCTTCTGGTCAGAACATTAAAAAACGAAGCTACTGGGCAAGACACGTTTGTAGGAGGGACTTTACCTAACAAATGCAATCAGTGTAACCTGGTTTCTTCTACCCTCAATGAATCCCCAACAATAAAAAAAAAGAAGCTAGGGAAAGGAAAAAAAATAAGTGAATATTTATAAAATAAATATTCTGGAGCTGTTATAAGAAAAACAATTGAAATCCTAAAAGAATCAGAAAACATGATTTCCTAAAGTAAAGTCAGCCCTTGGTGTGTTTTGAGGATTAGAACACAGAAAGGTACAGCAGACTAGTGCCCAGGCACCTGGGAGGGTGGGGGGTCATGTTGGAGATTGCCCCAATAGAACTGGGACCTTAGAAGGGGAGAATTCCTCAGTGGATGAGTAGAAAAAAAGAGTCTCTGCTTACTGAGGCTTAACTGTTACCGTCTTGGTTCTGGATGGAGGAGGGGGGAAAGTCTCCCTTGAAGTTGCCTACGTAAATGCCCATATTCACACGGGTTCACAACTAGAGTTCATATTAACTATAAGGTCTGCAAATCTCTAAACTGAAAACTTAGTTGAGAGTCTTCTCAGTTGGTTAGGGTCCCCAGCTGTTTGGGAGAATCAAATTCATGTGTCTACAGAAACACACTTTATAGTCAGGCCTCAGAAAATTTTTGTAGATGAAGTTGCAAGAGATGCAAGCTTGCACAAGAAAACAAGCGACTTTGAGTTGGTCAGATGTGGGAGATCATATTTTCCAAATATGGCTGCAGTGGTATTTCCTGAACATTGTGCTCTTCCAGAATTTTCCTTTTGTGCCGTTGAGAATTGGAGTCTCTATTTTCTTCCATTGAACCTGGGCAGGCCTTTGTGACTGCTTCAAACAAAAGCAGTGAGGTTATGACAGAAGTGATACTATGTTATTTCTTAGGCTAGGTCATAACAATACCACACAATTGTTCTTCATTCACTTGGGGGTACTCATTCTTGGAACCCATCACGATGCTGTGAAGAAGCCCATGGAGTGATCCATGTGGAAAGTAACCGAGACCTTGGCCTGGTGACACCAGCTAAGCTGCTAGCTGACAGTCAGGACTAACTTGCTAGGCTGTATAAGCCATTTTGAAAGTGGATCCTCCAGCATCCTGTCAGGATGCCACATGGAGCAGAGGCAAACCCTCTTCTTTGAGTCCTGAATAGGTTGCTGATTTGTGAGCAAAATGAGTGATGGTGATGGCGTTGGTTTTTTCAGAGATAGGTCTCCCAGATTTCATACTGTGGGCTCAAGCCACCATATTGCCTCAGCCTCCCAAGTAGCTGAGACTGCAGACGTGTGACACTGAACCCTGTTGCTTTAATTCACTAAAACCCCAACAGTAACCAGAGTCTCATAAAGACTACAGGTATATAAAGAAATAAAGGAGGGGGGTAAAAATATAAAAAGGCTCTTAAAAGTGATGAGAAAGTATTAAAGATACATACAGATCAGCAGAACTTTCTAGAAGTAAAAAACATACAGGCGGTCACTGATTTTAGGTTTGATTTAATGTTTTTCAACTTTATGATGCTCTGAAAGTGATGTGCATCCAGTACAAACCATACTCTAGTAAATTATTCAATAGACTACATGAGATATTTAGTACTTTATTATAAAGTAGGCTTTCTGTTAGATGATTTCGCTCAACTGTAGACAAATGTAAGTCTTCCGAGCATGTTTAAAGAAGGCCAGGCTGTGATGTTCAGTAGATTAGGTGTATTAAATGCATTTTGCCTTATGGTATTTTCAACTTAAGAGGGGCTTATTGAGATACAGGCTCATTGCAAACTGAAAAACATTTGTAGTTGAAAAACACAGAGGAAAGATCATGTGGATTAGATGGAGTTAAAGAATGAATTAGTGACTTGGAAATAGCGCTGAAGAAAATTTCCAGAACTTAGTGCAGAGAAAGAAGAGATGAAACATAAAAGAGGTTTAGTGACAGAGAATGAGAAGATGCGACATGTGTCTGATATAGCAGTTCCCAAGGTTGGTTGGTTGGTTGGTTGGTTGGTTGGTTGGTTGGTTTCTTTCTTTCTTTCTTTCTTTCTTTCTTTCTTTCTTTCTTTCTTTCTTTCTTTCTTTCTTTCTTTCTTTCTCTCTCTCTCTCTCTCTCTCTCTCTCTCTCTCTTTCTTTCTTTCTTTCTTTCTTCTTTTTTCTTTTTGAGACAGG
>CAUYPK010150894.1:0-22552 GCA_963574355.1 Loris lydekkerianus | reverse complement strand
GACTTCGTGTTGAGTGCTTGTTTGGGTTGTTTTGGTGTAGTTTGTGTGTTTAAGTAATGACACGTTTGGGAAGGTGACGGGAAGGGAAGGGAAGGGAAGGGAAGGGAAGGGAAGGGTAGGGAAGGGAAGGGTAGGGAAGGGAAGGGAAGGGAAGGGAAGGGAAGGGAAGGGAAGGGCACACACAAATCATTCCCATACGTTGTTACCAATATAATGTAATTGACAATTTTATGCTAAAATTAGTTTCCATTAATCTGTAGTATGTTTCACTGGGATGAGGAAATTTATATATTTTGGGTGTAAATATTTACATATGTGTATATAACTAAGTAGTGCTATTCATAAATTTTAAATAACTATAGCCATGAAAATAAGTAGCTTTTATCTTAAGTGATTAAAATATAAAAAGTAGTAAAGTAATTTTAAAATCTGGATGAATATAGATATCATTTTATGCCAGTGGAATTCAGATATTTTTTCAAATTTTAAACATCTCTTGGCTTGCTACCTTTTTTTGGGGGGGGGCACATACAGAATTTCTTCAATAATGTGGCTCTCCTTTGCACCTGTTGGTAATACATAAAAATTATAGGGTGTTCAAAGGTGAGCAGAGCAGTTACTGGTCCCTGAAATAATAAATGTTTCAAATATATTAGACTGAAAGAATGATGTAATTTTTTTATATTGAGTTGAAAATACAGGTAAATCTATTGAAGAAAATGAGAAGGATAAATTCTATAAGTTAGATTTTCTATTCTTTGTAACTCCAAATGAATAGCATGCCATTCAATATAATTGCTCCCTTGGAATTTCCAAAGGAAAAAGTGCCTTTCACAGTGGATTTTTTTTTTAATTTTTATAGTTCATAATTAATGTTTTAAATGCATTTGCACAGCAAATAAAGTGCACAATGAAATATTTCAACTGTGATTCTGAGTGTGATAAATTTAAAATCCCTCCAGTCTTCTCCTACTTTGTTATAATTTTTATCTCCCCATAATTTGCAAAATAAAATGAGGAAATGATAATCTACAGTTTATATAACTGTAGTACAATATCAGAACAAGAAAATTGATAATAATATAAAGTGTTGTATATAGCTCTGTGTTATTTTATTCACAATTTATGTTTATTCATTTTCCCACTTCACTTTGCAGCTTATGGCAACTTTTCAAAGCAATTTGAAAGAGTTAGTATAGTAACTAGAAGGAACACAAAAAGCATTTCTATTTATGGTAAATAATGTATCTTGTGATACAGTACTTATTTTTAACACATTAAGAAGAAGGTGAATAAAGGAGATAAAGATAGATGGATAGACATTTGAGTTTTTCTGTTTCTGAAGAACATTTAGTTCATTTACATTTAGTGTAATTACTGAGAGAGTTGTATCTATGCAACATATTTGATTTCCGGTCATTTTTTATTTTTTATCCATAAGTTTTATAGGCTTTTTACTTTTAATATAGTTATATTCAGAAGGCTCAATACCATAGGAAGTACTTTTCTCACCCAACAATGAGTAAACTAATTTTATTTAGTAGGGATGTATGAAATCAACTATGTTATCATGGTTTCTTGCTTTCTTTGATATCTTGTGAAGGGCCTTTGTACTTTTTTTTTAAATTTTAATTTATTAAGGGGCTGCAAATATTTTTGTTACATGGATGAAACATATAATGCTGGAGTCAGTGCTTTTAGTGTGCCTGTCACCAGATTAGTGTACATTGCACCCAATAGGTAAGGTTTTATCCCACCACCTCTCTTCTTAGTTTCCAATGTCCTTTATACCATTTAAGGCCATGTGTGCCCATTATTTAACTCCCACTTATTAGTGAAAACATATGGTATATGTGTTTCCATTCTTGAGATATTTCACTTAGAATAATACTCTCCAGTCCCATACAAGTTGCTGCAGAAGACATTATTTTATTTCTTTTCATGCCTGAGTAGTACTCCATGGGGTGTGTGTGCGTGTGTGTGTGTGTGTGTGTGTGTGTGTGTGTGTGTGTGACTTTCTTTATCCACTCTTTATTTGATGGGCACTTAGACTAATTCTGTGTCTTTGCAATTGTGGATTGTGCTGTGATAAACATTCACATGCAGATTCCTTTTTGATATAATTACTTTTTCATTTGGGTTGATACCTAGCAGTTGAATGTGCTAGTCTAAAAGATAGGTCTACTTTTATTTCTTTGAGGGATCTCCAAACTTTTTTTTCCATATAAGTTGTACTCATTTACAGTCTCACCAGCAGTGTCAAACATTCCTTTTCCATCACATCCACATCAACACTTATTTTCTTTTGGATTTTTAAATAACGGCTGTTGTGATGGGGGAAGGTAGTATCTAAATGTTATTTTAATTTGCATTTTCCTGATGATTAGTGATGTTGAGTCTTTTCATATGTTAAATGGCCATTTGTCTATATTCTTTTGAAAAATGCTGTTCATGTTTTTTGCCCACTTTTAAATGGAGTTATTTGTTTTATTCTTGCTGATTTGTTTGAGTTCCTTATAAGTTCTGGATGTTAGTGCTTTGCCACATGCATAGTTCATGAATAATTCTTCCATTCTGCAGATTTTTTACTCTGTTAATTATTTTTCTTACTGTGTAATGAACTTTTCAATTTAATTCTTATATATTTATTTGTTTTTGCTGTATTTGCCACTGAGGTCTTAGTCGTAAGTTCTTCCACTAGGCTGATATATAGAAGTATTTTTCAGTGTTTTCTTTCAGAATTTTTATGATTTTAGGTCTTATATATATTGCATCTTGTGTTAATTTTTGTATGTGATAAGAGATAAGGGTCATTTTTATTCTTATATAGGTGCCTATTAAATTGGCCCAGCACTATTTATTGAATAGGGTTTCATTTCCCTGGTGTATGTTTTAATCATCTTTGTCAAAAATCAGGTGGTCATACTGTATGTTTTATTTCTGGATTCTCAACTCTATTCCATTGGTCTATGTTTCTCCATTTATAGCAATACCATGGTGCTTTGTTTACTATAGTCTAACATTGTAGTTTGAAATAGTAATATGATGCCTCCTACCTGTATTATTTTTGTTAAAAATTAATTTGTCTATAGCTGGGCATTGTGGCGGGTGCCTGTAGTCCCAGCTACTTGGGAGGTAGAGACAGGAGATTCGCTTGAGCCCAGGAGTTGGAGGTTGCTGTGAGCTGTGATGCCACAGCACTTTAGCCAGGGCCACAGCTTGAAGCTCTGTCTCAAAAAAAAGATCATTTTTCCTAGAATTGTGAAAAATGGCATTAACATTTTGATGGAAATTGCATTGAATCTGTAAATATTTCAGGCAGTGTGAACATTTTAGCAATGTTGATTTATTCAATTCATTAACATGTAACATTTTTCCTTTGTTTGTGTCATCTAAAATTTCTTTCATCAGAATTTCAAAGTTCCTGTTGTAGAGACTTTTTATCTCCTTGGTTATGTATATTCTTAGGCATTTTGTTTTCATTGTAGTTATTGTAAATAATATTACCCTCTTGATTTGACTATTAGCTTGACTTATCAGAAATGCTACTGATTTGTGTACATTGGTTTTGTAATTTGAGGCTTTGCTGAAATTATTTATTAATTCCTACCATCTTTTTGCGGAGATTTTAGGATTTTCTACATAGAAAATCATCTTAACAACAAGCAAGGATGGTTTGACTACTTCTTTCTCCATTTAGATGCTCTTTATATCTTTTTCTTGTCTGACTTCTAGTACTATGCTGAATAAAAGTGTTGGCAGTGGCACCCTTGTCTTATTCCAGTTGTCAAGGAGGATGCTTTCAATTTTTCTCCATTCAGTATGACATTAGTTGTGTGTTTGTCATATATGGCTTTTACTTTGGGGTGTTCCTTCTACGTATAGTTTATTGAGCGTTTTTATCATGAAGGGATGCTATATTTTATTGAATCCTTTCTTTGCCTCTATTGAGATGATCATACATGCTTTGTTTAGGCATCTGTTTATGTGGTAAACCACATTTATTAATTTACATATATTGAATCAGCCTTATGTCACTGGGATAAAACCCAGTTGATCTTGATATTATGGGATAGTTGCAGAATAAGTGTAAATTCTTTGTTATAAGTCTGGTAGAATTAGGTTGTGAATATGTCTGGTCTGGGGCTTTTATTTTCTAGGAATATTATTATTATTATTACTTTCTTGATTTCACTATTCATTATTGGTCTGTTCAGTGTTTATATGTTTTTCCTGATTCAAGCTTGGAAGGTTGTGTGTTTCCAAAAATTTATTCATTTCCTCTAAGTTTTCCAGTTTGTATATATAGAGGTTTTCATAATAGTCATGGATGACACTAATATTTTATATATCTGTTTTATCAGTTCTAATTTCTTCTTTTTTATTTCTAATTGGGCTTATTTGTATCTTTTCTCTTATATTTCTGCTTAATCTGGCAAGTGATTTTTTTTTACCTTTTCAAATTTTTTGTTTCATTTATCCTTTGTACTATATTTTGGGTTTCTGTTTTATTTAGTTCTGCTTTGATCTCTGTTGTTTCTTTTTTTCGGCTAGCCCTGGGTTTGGTTTGTTCTTCTTTTTCTTGTTACTTGAGATGTGACATGTGGTTGTTAATTTGCGATCCTTCTGTTTTTTGGATGTAAACACTGAAGACTGAAATTCCCCCTAATCACTGCTTTTACTATAGCTTATAGATTTTAGAAACTTGTTTCACCTACATCATTCAATTTGAAAAACTTTTAATTTCCATTTTAATTTCATAACTGACCCAAGGGTCATTCAGGAATAAGTTTTGAATATACATGACTTTGTGTAGATTTGAGAGTTGTTCTTGTAATTGATTACTAGCTTCATTACACTGTGGTCTGAGAAGATATGGTATAATCTGAATTTTCAGAGACCTGTTTTGTGGCCTAACACATGCTGTACCTTGGAAGATGGTCCATGTGCTGTTAAGGAAAATGTATATGGTTTAGCTCTGGGATAGAATTTTCTACAAATGTATGTTGGGTAAATTTGTTCTAGAGTCCTGATTAAGTCCAGTGTTTCTTATTGATTTTCTGTCTCAACAATCTTTTCCATTCTGTTAGTGGAATGTTGTGGTCCCTGGTTATTATAATGCTGTTGTTTATTTATTTGCTTAAATCTAGTAGAACTTTTTAAACACATCTACGAGCTCCAGTCTTAGGTCCATTTGTATATTTAGGAGTGTCATATCTTCTTGTAGAATTGTTTGCTTTATCATTATAGTGTAATGATCATATTTGCATTTTTTAAAATTGTTGTTTTAAAGTCTATTTTATTTGATTTGAGAATAGCTAACTGGTTGCATTGGTTTTCACTTCTGTTGAATAGTTTTTCTATTTTAAATAGAAAATATTTTATGGCCACCCTATATTTAATTGGAGCATTAAGACCATAAATATTCAATGAAACATTTTTGTTTCATTTTCCCCATTGTGCTACTGGTATGAAAGAGGTATTAAACCAGGTGTTTTTACACTGGTAGGTCTTGATTGTTCTTTCAGCATTTCTCGTAGGGTAGGCCTAGTGGTGACAATTTCCCTTTGTATTTGCTTTTCTAGGAAAGATTATATTTGTCCTTCATTTATAAAACTTAGTTTTGCAAAATAATTCTTTGCTGGCACTTATGGTTAAGAAGACTCAAAATGGAATTCCAATTTCTTCTAGCTTGTAAAGAATCTGCTCAGAAGTCTGCTGTTATTCTGATGTGGTTTTTTGTTTGTTTGTTTTTGATTTTTTACTGTTGTTAATTAGTGATTGGGTTTCATCTTGCAACTTGTAGAATTTTTCTCCTTCATTTTGAACAGACTTTTGACTGTGTGTCTAGATGATATTCTATTTGCTATTAATGTTCCAGGTATTTGATGACCATCTTTTATCTTGCCATTTAAATCTAAAGTGAAATGAGAAACATTTCCCTCATTTATTTCCTAAAGTAGGTTTTGAATATTTTTGGTTTTTTTTCCTTTTCCATCAATATGATCTTATATTAGACCGTTTCATATAGTTTCATATTTCTCTGTGTGATTGTTTATTCTTTTCTTCATTATCCCTTTTTTCTACATTTTTGACTGACTGGGTTAATTTGAAAGTATTGTGTTCAAGTTTTGACATTTCTTCTTCTGCTTGGTCTAGTCTTTTGTTATGACTATTTTTAAATTCCCTAAATGACTCTTCCATTTTTTAAGTTGTTATAGATTTGCTTATGTTATCTATCTCTTTAGATAATTTTTTATTCACATCCTAAATTATTATGTTTGTTTTTTTTATGTTGGTTCTCAACTTTCTCATCTATCTCATACATCTTATTTACCATCCATATTCTGAATTTCATATCTGACATCTTCACAATTTGCTTTAGGTTGGGGTCCATTACTGGAGATCCATTATGATCCTTTGGGGATGCCAAATCAGCTATTTATGTGTCACCAGGGTTCTTATGGTGGTTCCTTCTCATCTGAAACCTCACAGCTCAGGGCAGATAAGTTTGCCATGTACCTGTACTCTTCTGCTGAGAACTCCCCTACTTAGTGAAAGTAAAGATAGGTCCCTGGATGGTACATGTGCATCCTACTCCAGAAGACCGACCTGAAAGGAGAGGGACAGGAACACCGAGATTCTGTAACACAGTTGTTTTCTTGCATCATCCCATTCTCGTGTGATTATCATAGTTCAAGCCAATGCTGGGGCATGTTAATGCAGAATGGTGGGTTGGTCTCTAAGCCACAGAGATTGGTGACATGATGGTTTGCTCTGTCCAGCTCCCCACTTTGGTAGCAGTGGTGGCTACTTGAGGGTATTTAGTCAGTGACCACAGGTATCAGGGCTGTGAGTACTTATTCTTCACAGGTCCAGAGGCAGTGGTAGCATGCTTCAAGGGATTGGTCTGTGGTAGTGTGCAAGCAGTGGTGTCACAGCAGCTAGGCATCATTTGGGGCAAAACAAGTTTCCCAAGGTTTATAGCACACAGTGCAGGTTGGGCCACCAGGGTATATAGAAAGTAGGACTGCTAGGCATGGGACACACATAGGCATTGTGGCTGGGCAGCACTAAAGCCACAATAGCTGAGCTGTGTGCAGGACTGTGGTGGCTGGGTAGCTCATGCCTGGTGGGGCCAAACAGGTACACAATTCAACATGGTTGAATCTCAGTGGCTGGCACTCTCTACCCAGGTCTGGCTGTAGTAACTATTACATTACTACTCAGGTGGCAGTGGTGCTACCCAGAGGGTGGTGGAGAATCTTAGCAACTGTGAGCTCCTGCTTTACTCTCATCTCATGATGGTGGTGAGGGAGTGCTGCAGTAGTAAGTCACAGTGCACATGAGTGTGTTTGCCCTCCCTGTTCCCTCTTTGGCCATGCAGAGATGATATACGTGTGCCTGCTTTATGGTGCAGTGTTGCTTCATGATCTACAAGCAGCTCCCTTGTCAGTTCAGAGGTCCTCCATGGTGGAGCCCTCCCTTGAAGTTTGTTGCAATACATGCAGGAGGAGTGTGGAGCCACAGAATTCTCTCCTTTGACTTTTTCCCACATGTGAGCAATTTCTCTAGGTACCTTTTGAACTTACTGAGAGTATCACCTCACCTCCATCTCCTTCACTTTGGATGCATCCAATCACTTCTCTGATAGTTCATAATGTTCAGTGCAAGACATTCCACCATAAGTGAACATCTACTTGCAACTTTAGATTTTCCTCTTAAGAGATGAGTATATGGGCTCCTTTTAGTCTGCTATCTTTGCTCCATCTCAGTTTTTCTTTTGTCTTTTGGCAATTAGATATATTTTTATTTTTATCCATTTTTCTCCAATTAATTTGGTAATTGTAAGTTGTAATATTATTCTTTTTTTTTTAGTGGTCACATTAGTGACTATAATAGCATTTCTGAGTTCTTACAGTCTAATATAAATTATTACCTTTACCACATCAGATAAACTTTTTAAGCTTTAATTACAATTAAATTCCTCTTGACTGCATTATAGTATAGAACAGCTCTGAGTACTTCCTGCAGGGCTGGGTCTAGTCATGACAAATTTTCTCAAAATTTCTTGTTGGAAAAAGGTTTGCTTTCTCCATCAAATATGAAGCTTAGTTTTGCAGGATATAGAATCCTGGGCTAGCAGTTGTTCTGTTTAAGAAGATTGAAGATAGGGGCCCTCTCCCTTCAAGCTTGTACAGTTTCTGCTGACAAATTTGCTGTTAACCTGATGGTTTACCCTTGTAAGTCAGATGTTGTTTATGCCTAGCTGCTTAAAGAATTTTCCTTTCATTTTGACTTTGGCATAATTTGACACATAATTACAATATGTCTAGAAGATGATCTATGTGAATTGAGTCTTCCTATAGATCAATATTTGTCTAATATTTGGATCTCTGAGTCTCTGGTGAGGTTTGGGAAATTTTCAGTGACATGTACATACAGTTTTCAATTAAAGCATCCATGTTTGGCAGACCCTCTTTTTCTGCCTCAGGGATACCTATAATCAATACATTATGTGCTTTTCTCTGAGATTTTTTTTCTTCTCCATGGTTTAATTTGTTACTGAAGCTCTGTGCTATATTTTGAAATCCTCTAAATGTGTCTTTCAATTCTTTAATCTCCATTATGTCTTCCTTAATTTGGTCCAAATTCATGATGACTTTGTCTTTAATTTTGCTAATTTGGAGGACAAGTTTTGGACTTCTTTTTGCTGGTTTTCAACTTTCTCTTCAATTTTATTTATTGTATTTGCCTTTCATATTCTGAATTCCACTTTGTCATTTCAACAATTTCTTTATGGTTGAAATTTTCTGCTGTAGCTCCATTGTGATCCCTTGGGGGAGTTATTGTGTTCTGAATGTTTATGTAACCAGCATTCTTTTCCTGGTTCCATCTCATGTGTATTCTTTTTTGTCTTTAAGGTGAATGGTTAAGATGCTCCTAGAGTTTAGTTGGAGTTATTTTTGTTGGGTTTAAATAAAGGGAGATCGCTAGGTGGTGCTCTAGTATGATCTATAACAGCAGCTGCGGGATGTACATTTTCTTCACTGAGCCTAGCTGTCTCCAGGGGTCAGCCATCTGTCTTCTCTAGTAGTGGAAGCTCTGGGTTGGGGCCCTATGGGCTAGGTCTAGCACTGGAGATTTAGGGGATATTCAGTATTTAGGGGGTATTTGCAGTATTCACACTCATAACCAACAGGCCAGAAGGATCCTGCTTTACTTACTCTCCCCTGCTCCTCATACCCCTTAATTGCTCACCTTGCCAACCACAGCAACCCTAAGGCCACCATCCACATTTGACGACAGGACACAGGGAAAGCAGATTCACCAGAACAACAGTTTCCACATGTAGTTCATGTGTCTTCTTCTTAGAGGTTGTGTTATGAATGGTTCATGTGTCTTCTTCTTAGAGGTTGTGTTATGAATGGTTATCTTACTCTATCATATGGTAATTGATCTGAGTTTAATAAGAAAAACAGACACACTACAATATTGTATCAATAAGAATAAGGGACTTAGTATAAGAATTGTAGTTCACATTGATGTGAGAGGAACTGGAGAAATAAAGGTTTAGAAGGGAGAGTGTTAGAGTAGGTCTGGAAGAGAATATGAGAGAGATGCTGCATCCATTCCGTGTAGGTGAACAAGGCAGAGCTTCAGTATCTGGCTGCAAACTGGGATCCTTTGGTATGAGCTTATGGAGGGGTCTATGGAAACTATTGCAGGGGATGGAAACTGTTGTTCTGGGGAATCTGCTTTCCCTGTGTCCTATCGTCAAATGTGGATGGTGGCTTTAGGGTTGCTGTGGTTGGCAAGGTGAGCAATTAAGGGGAATGAGGAGCAGAGGAGAGTAAGTAAAGCAAGATCCTTCTGGTTGGTTATGAGTGTGAATACTGCAAGCTTCTGGCCATTATGGCTGTTGCCCCACTTCCATCTTCACAGCCCACTTGAATTGTTCTCTTAGCTGATGACTCTCACATAAATTGAAAGCACTCAGCTTTAGTCAGGAACAGCAGAACCAAATGGACCACACGGCAGTTACCATGAATGACCCAAAGTGACCTTGTGAATGATATGAAATTCTTTAATGTAGTGATTGACAGGTGAGGAAACCATGGTGCTGAGAGTGTATGGGAATAACTCATCCCAGGGGAATCCTATATCCAATACTTGTTTGATGGAATAAAACTAGTTAATTGTAAAAGGATATTATTTGTGTAGAGATCTCTTGACAGTTATATAAGACTTCCGGCATGAGACATGTGCATTGAGCCCTGTTTTCTATTTTAACAGACAGAAACAATACCAAAAATAAAATAAAATAAGAGGAAAAGGTGATGATAATCTCACTTATTATATTTAGTACATGCCAGCCACTACTCCAAATACATTGTGCATATCAAGTCCCTTAAGTCTAACAATAATCTATGAGATAAATAGTATTATTCTCATTTTAAGCTTACACAAATTCTAGCATGGAGACATTAAAAAAATTGTCCAAAGTCAGACATCTAGTCCCAAACTATACACATTTAATGTACATATCTTGATGAGTTTGGATGTAACCCCATGAAACTATTGCCCCAATCTATTCCACAAACATAACCATAATCTCCAAAAATTTTCTCCTTCCCTCTTTATTCATTATGTTTTTTGTAATGAGGGAAAATTACCATACTATTCACACTCTTAGCAACATTTTAAATGTACAATATAGTGTTTTTAACCATAGGCAATTAGTTGCACAGAGCACTAGGATTTATTCCTTTCTTATAACTGAAACTCTGTACTCTTTGACTACTACCTCTTGTTTCCTTGGTGTTTTCACAGTATTTTGCTCACACTTATATGTTAATGGGCATTTCTATATTGATATTATCTCTAAATGTGCGCAATGGATGCTATGCCGCACTATCCTGATATCCCTTTATGACTGAGACACTCATTCTCACAGCTGTGAGAATGTTTCCTTGTTGACAACTTGGAACTGTGCCCCTCTCTGAGAACTGCTATCAGCTGAATGAAACGGCCTTGCCCTCATCCCAGGGGAATCCTATATCCAATACTTGTTTGATGTAGGAGTACAAAGGCCTGGCCCATTGGCTCCAATTGGGTATAACTCTGAAGAGACATGGAAGCTTCAGAACTCCCTGGGGGACTTAGTGAGTTTGCTGTTGCAAGTGTACTGTACTGTAGTTCAATTTTACCTTCTGCCCAATGCTGCTTCACAGTTTTAACTGGAGCATTATCTAACAAATATGATGCATATAAATCTCAGGTAACATAAAGACATTGACTCTAAAACTATGTGACTGTATTTATCATTATAGTCTGCGTTATTGGTAGGAAAAGATAATTTTCATTTTCCCACAGAATAAGTAATAGCTAGCAGACATTTCTTGTGTTCTTGCTATTGTTCAGACACAGTGATCTATAATTCTTTATAACAACTGGTAAGATAGGTAATGCCATATTTTAGTGATGTTAAAACCCATTGGTTATATGATGCTTCATCAATTTGTAACAGCTATTAGGAATAAAATGAAACAATTATATCACATATCACAGCATATAATATCCTTACAAATGCATAAGAATGAGTACAGGTGATTGCGCTAATGTACACAGCTATGATTTAGCAATAATAAAAAAAAAAGAATGAGTACTTTCGTTTTTACCTTTGATTATTTTAAAATTAAACCCCTATTCATGGTCAGCATAAAGAATTTTCTGAATGTGTTTACTTCTTAGATATCATCAGTACACATTTATATTCATAATTCAGTCTTATAACTGATTTGGTGCTGTTCAGATTTAACACTAAAACTCAAAAGCATATCTAATAAACAGTGGGTTTGGTGCTTTTTCTATAGTGAGATTGATGCAACATATTTCTTAATTGAAACTACGTTTTCCTAAAATTTAAACACTGCATTTGAAAAATCAGCAGGAAATATGGGCAGATAGGAAACAATTCCATGATAGTTCTTCACAATGCTTGAATCAGCCACACAACTTCTCTTATGTTTGAAAATTATATATTTTAAGAGTTCTGCCCATGTTTGCTTCCTTTAATTACACTGCCTGGCATATGCAGTCATTACTTGAAATACACACAAGCTTATCTCATTTCAGTGAATTATAGTGTTATCATGTTCAGGATATTTAAAATAATAATTAGGAATTTAAATTTAAGTAAAAATTGTTTGGATAGCTTATGGTGGTATCAATCTAAATGAATCAAGTAAATAGCACTTGACTGATCAGTTATCTTCTGTGTTTGCAGATGTACAGGCAATAACTAATGTCAAAACTTAATCAGTATGTCAAATGTCACCTACTCTGACAGGTAGGTATCAAGATTAATTGGCATCACTATTAGACTCACCTTGATTAAAAAAAAAATTAAAATTTGAAACTCTTCTACCAAGTAAAAGTGGGGAATTGTTAGAAGACTGAAGTTTAAAGAGATTAAGGAACCTAAAGTTGCACAGTGAATTACAAAGCTGGCATTTGAACCTAGACTGGTTTAATGCTAAAGTCAATGCTCTAATAATTGAAGAATAATTGTATTAAATTAATGAGTGAATGAATTCATCACTCAAAAAATATAAAAATTAGAGATTCAAGTCAAAATACCATATAAATAATTGCAGACCAATGCACTGTAATGTTTGAATTCAACTTCCTATAATAGCATAAGAAAAATGGAATGTTGGAAAACTAGAGAAATGACAATAGTCTGGTGATATAAAAAACAAAGGGTGATAAGTTAAATCTAGTATTTGAGACACAGAAATGTGGGCTGAACTAAGAACAGTTTGTCAGGCTAAATATAATTTTGTAGAGTAAAGAATATTGAGAGCTATTTGCAAATTTTATGTATTCACTTCCAAATATAAAAATTAGCATATTCACCATGAAAATATGTAGGTTAGGGGACTTTTATCAGTATTTTTAAAAAGATTGGTCATATCTGAAAGAAAAAAAAAATCATCAGAGACTCATATGAATTCACCTCTAGGGATCTGAAAGTGAGCGATTCTAGCAGGAAACACATGGATAAGTGTCCTTAGGCAAAAACTTGCTTCAAACTGTGGAAGATTATATTGTTGGCATTAATCAGGCATGTGTATAACAGTGCCTGGCACATTGGTTAAGGCATGAGGTTTTGTGTAGAAAACATATACATGCATTTAGTTGGAAGATGTATTTATTTTTACTTATCTCAGATATTTATACCTAAAAGGACATACGTAGTTTCTTGCCAGAATTGTTTTACTATTTAAGCCTAAATTAGTGATTTTCTTAAATCACTTAGGTATTGTGATGCCCGTGTGTTCAACAAAATTAATTTTGCAATCTTGTTCAACATTATTCACAGATTTTGGATTAAAAATCAATATAGGCATTTCTCAGGTAAGACATCTTGATAATATTTATCAAGAAACTTTACATCAGTGATATTCAACTGGTGTGCCAGAGCACACTGGTGTGTGCCATGAGAGGATCTTAGGTGCCATCAGAGCACATTTAGGTGTGCTGTAAAAATTTTTAAAGATCGTTAATTAAATTATTTTTGAAAGAAGTTTATATACACAGTAAATATATTCCTTTTCTGTCTTTGTTTTTTTTGATCAACATAATTTAAGTGTGCCCCAGAAGTGTAACTATAGGTACAAGTGTGTCATGAGATTAAAAAAAAAAAAAAAAAGGTTGAAAAACACTGTTTTACATGGTCTCAAATATTGCTTAGGAACCATATGTGTCCTGAGCATAAGAAATAATTTTAAATGTGTCATTGTTACACTGTGAAAAATAAGCTATATCTGGAGATTATTGTTTACTAATTATATGTTCATACATATAATTAAACAAATTAAAATATGAACTCATGAAAAATAAAACTTTTGATATAATTGCATGTAAGTTAATTCAACAAAATATAAAGTAATGAAACCAAAAGCTAATAAAACACGATCATGTCTCTTCAATTTTTAGCAAGATAGATTCACATTGTGAAATACCAGAGATATATAAATTCATTCTGTATTCCTAAATCTATCTAATATATGCTGGATTTTAGGAGGAAGTTTAGTGAGCAGATGAGTGCAAGCTAGTGGGTAAGTCGAAGCAAAATAATAATTTAAGATATATCGGATAAAGAGGAAAAACTCTGATTTTATTATTTTTAGGAACGATTCAAAGTCTTTTTTTAGTCAAAACTTTTCCATAGTGTAAAATTAATATTTGTAAACAAACAAACCAATATAAATTTGAATCCATGCTCTCCCTAGAAATAATGATGGTAGGATTCATTGAAAATTATGTAAGAGTTCTGCCATCCATGGACCCATTTTTGCTATAATGACAAAGGGTAGTTCTGTTTATGCTTAATCATTATGTTCTACAATTGAAAAAAAGGTCACCATTATCATCATCAATTTAGCTACTAAATCCACGACCAAGAATATTCAGAAAGCTGTTTATCAACTCTCAATTATCAAAGAATAATTTGCAGAGCTGTAAGAAAACATCTGGAAGCATTTAACTTTATTTTGCCTTTGGGCTACATTGTAGATAGGAAGAGAGCCTTTGCTAACTTTACCTAGTGTCCATAAATGTCGTCACTGCCTGGGAAAACATCAAGGATATTATAGAACCCAAATGTAGTACAATTGTGTGAGACAGCAGTGTTGCGTATAACTAAAAAACTTAGGAAGTCTAGATATTAACCAATAAGCTTTTATAATGCTTTTTTCAAGAAAACATCAAACAGGTGTTAGATATTCTTTCCTCCTATCTTTACTGAGGTATAATTGTCAAAATTGTATATATTTAAGATGTACAATATGATGTTTTTATATATGTATGTATTGTGAAATAATGAGCACAATTGAGTCAATTAACATATCCGTCATCCCACATAGTTACTATTTTTTGTGTGCCAAGAACATTTAAGATCTTAATTAAACTTATTTTGAGATCATTGTACATTCACAGGCAATCGTAAGAAATAATACATAAATCCTTCACTCAGTTTCCCCCACTGGTGATGTCTTACAATCCTATAATAGAATATTACAATGAGAATATTGACATTCATAGAGTCAAAATACAGACAATTTCTATCCCCACACAGGTTTTTCCCTTTATCAAACTCATTTCCCTTCTGTCTCTAACTCCTCCTTCAACTCTTGACAACCAATACTTCGTTTTCTATTTTCATAAGTTCGTCATTTAAAGAATGTTACCTAAATGGAATCATACGGTCTGCAATCTCAAGGGAATTTTTTTCACTTAGCCTAATTCTCTAGAGAATCATGCAGGTTGTATGTATGTATGTATATAACAAGCATGGACTGCAGTTAGATGAACAAGTCACCCATTGAAAAACATCCCCCTACCATATTTTTGGCTACTATGAATAAAGCCATTATCAAACATTCATGTATTCTTTTTTCTTAATCAACATTAGGCTTGATTTTTCTGGAATAAATGCTCAAGACTGCAATTGCTTGCTTGTGTGGTTGTTGCTTGCTTAGTTTTTAAAGAAACTGCAAAATCATTTTACAGAGCTACTGTATACATTTTATATTCCCACCGGAAGTGTATGAGTAGTTTACCTTCTCCATAGCTTTCCCAGTATTTGCTGGTGCTATTTATTTTACCCTGTATAGGTATACAGTATTAGCTCGTTATGATTTAAATTTGCAAAACCCTACTGGCTAAGGATGTTGAATGACTTTTCAATGCCATCTGAATGTTTTATTTATTGAAATGTTCCTTGATTTCTTTTGCGTATTTCTCATTAAACTATTTATTCTTTTCCTGTTGAGTTTTGAAAGTTTTTTTTAGAAATTCTGGATACCTCTTCTTTTGTTAAATTGTGTTTGCAAACATGTTCTTTCAGGTTTTTAGCTTGTTTTTTTTTTTGTTTGTTTGTTTTTTTCCTTTCTGAACATAGTCTTTCTCAGAGCAAATTTTTTAAATTTTGATGAAATCCAGTTAATAAATGATTCCTGTATGGATTGTGTCTTAGTGTCCTAGAGTAACTTTACATTGGATAAATCTGACAAACCTTACTTCACCCAGTCTATCAACATTAGCATCAATTCAACAGTGATAAGCATGTTGATTGTACATAATCTTGATATCGTGTGATAGAAATGACACTACATCTTTTTTTTTTTTGCAGTTTTTGCCCGAGGCTGGGTTTGAACCTGCCACCTCCGGCATATGGGGCCAGCGCCCTACTTTAAGAGCATTAATATGCTCTTAATGGTCTTCTGCCCCCAAATGCCCAGACTCTTACTGGGAAAAGCATCAGAAAAATTCCATTTGAAAGATATTCTACAAAATACACTATCAAGGTCATCCAAAAAAGAAAACTTTAGCCAGCTGTCATAGGCAAGAGTACCCTAAAGGCAGGATTACTAAATGTTACGTGGTATCCCAGGTCAGATTGTGGAAGAGAAAAAGTACATTAGGGAAAACCATAAGATTTATTTAATAATCATAATTTATCAAGATTGATTCATTAGCCATAGCAAACTTATAGTGCTAATATAAAATGTTTATAACAGGGAATACGGGCTATGAAAGTTGTGACAACTTGTATACAGGCTTCATAGTATGTTTGTAAATCCAAAACTGTCCTAATATGAAAAGTTTATTTAAAAAATATGCATTTCCCATCTCTATCTGCTGAAAATATCTAGAAACAGAAAATATCTGGGTATTAATACAATAAGTATTGTATTAATACCCAGAGAGGGAAAGGTTACAGATTAAAAAATATTGACTGTGTTTTGATAATTATTAAAATTGCATTACAAGAGAATCAAACTGCTCTACTTTTATGTGTTTGAAATTTCCAAATTTAGAAATTAAAAGAAATTCATTGAGGTTAAAATAACAATATTGTTACGTGCATTGCCTTTCATAACGTGAGGTATAAAGCAACTATCTCTGGGCCCTTAACAATACAGCCATTCACCCACCAGCAACTGTTCATTTTCTGAGCACAGAGGAGAAACTAATAGTCTTTCTCAGGGACATGGAATTGTAAATCCAAAACTGCTTAAAATATCATTGTCACAATCATTTTCAAGGATGACAATGTACCCAGAGGAGTACTGAAGCCTACTTCTTCTATAGGACAGTTTTCTTTATTAATATTTTATAGAGCATACAAATCTTCAAACTTATCTAACTGATATTCTCTAGTCAAACGTTTATTATTTTGTAGATGAAATGTATAAGTACAATAAGCTGTTTTGCAAAAGTAAATGCAGATGGCAGGAGGCACCAGGTAGGCAAATTGTGTTGTGAGTTGTTGTTGTTGCAGCCGTGCCCTGGTGTGTGCCTCGTGGCCAGGGCGTGTTGACTGAGTGCCAGAGTCAACAGTTGTCAGCACCCTGAGTAAATGCCAGCGAGCCCGTCACCATTTGTCATTGACTCCTTCTCTTAGGCACCAGCCTCTTGCCGCTCCTGTGGTCTCATATTTGACTCATATTTTAAGGTTATTCCCTTTCTTTAGTGTTTATTTTGGAATTGTCAAACACAAGTAAAAGCAGAGTGTA
The DNA here is from genome assembly GCA_963574355.1 of Loris lydekkerianus. Taxonomy (NCBI): domain Eukaryota; kingdom Metazoa; phylum Chordata; class Mammalia; order Primates; family Lorisidae; genus Loris; species Loris lydekkerianus. Next base: position 4,964 of record CAUYPK010150894.1, on the reverse strand, counting down.
TGTTGATCGTTTAATTTTACATGTCATCAATGCTACTTCATCTTTTTCATCTACAACCTCTGCAACAATGTACAGGAAGACTTGTTCTCAGCTTTTCTGGTGATCAGAGCTAGAAATATTGTCAGTTTATTATGGAGTCAGATTAAGACTTTCACCATGAGCTTGAGGGAATAAATTATATGAGACATCAGCCATTGAGTTTGAGGTTGGAGTGTCTGGAAAATTTTATGAAAAAAGAAGTTCCCACTCCCTTCACATTTCTAAAGGTTGCTCTTTGAAGCAAGCGTCATCCCGTGTTTATTCCTTCCCACGGATTGTCACGTTGTCTCTCATGGTTTCTGCATAGTGCTTTTTGCTCGTTAGCATTTGTGCTTAAAATACAACTTTTTTAAAAAAGCAAACAAAAATACAAACTAATCCTTCTACCCTGACCAGCATGTGTTTTCAATTTCATTTATACCCTTTGCAGCCAGGTCTTCAAACGTAAAGAAGACCTATGAGGTCAGATAGTACAACTTTCCTATTTCTCACATCACTGAACTAACAAAAGTACAGACTCACATTTCGTTAACATGTCAGAGAAAAAAATACACCTTTTAAAATGTATCCTATTTTCATGAGCGTTGCCTTTTTTCTCTTTCTACTGAAATATGAAAACCATGTTCCTGAACCAACTCCCTCTGCTGCAGCATGCAGGCACACTCATCCCAATATTGTGTGATGGGAACACTATAATCCTCATGTGATAGAGCAACCCTGTACATGATGATTACACAAACAAAAACTGTAGACAAACTTATGGGATGAGACTGGTTTAAAAGCTGTAAATATTTTCCCATAATTTTGTGATTTCTATACCTAATGATTTCTTCCCCCAAATCCTTTGACTAAGTGTTTTACACTTCAACTATAAGGAATCTATTAGTTCAAATTCTATCCTTGATGTAGGAGTCTTCAATTACTTATACTTTCACTTCCTAAATCTTTAATAATATACTTTTTAAAAAACCCACAAGAAACCTCAAACTTTATAAACAGCAGTCCCACTCAATTGGAAGTTGAGATTGAAATTGGCCATTAGGGTCCTACTGAACCATCAGGCAGAGAAGAGGATGCTGTGCAGGGTTGGCAAGTCTCCCTAACTACCAAGGAGAAATCTGAGAGCTGCTACCTTATAGGGAGATAGAAAACTCTGTGTAGAACATAGGGGTTTCTCTGGGACAACTCTTGGCTTTTCAATGCCCAATTAAAACATTTGATGACAGGGACCCAAAGGATACAGATTTTTGGATTCCTTAAAAGGGAAAATTTGGCAAATAGCTTGGGCTTTGCCTGAATCCAAAGGGAATACAGAATAGATGGTGGAGGCAGGGATGTTAAATCAAAAGATCATTTGTGCCTTTGTAAATAGTTCCAGCTATGACCTTTGTAACACCAATGGATATTTCACATATTTCATTTCAATTCTTTTCTTTCTTTCTTTCTTTTTTTTTTTTAAGGCAGGATCTCATTCTGTCACCTGAGCATCAGGGCTGTGGCATGATCATAGTTCACTGCAACCTCAAACTCCTGGGCTCAAGCAATCTTCCAGGATCACCCTCCCCAACAGCACACCCTCCCCTACAGGTGTGCACTACCATTTAAAGTAATTTTTAAAATTATTTTCTGGTAGAGAAAAAATCTCACTATCATTTTGTTGCACAAACTGGTCTGAAACTCCTGGCCTCAGGCCTCAAGTGATTCTCTCATGTTGGCCTCCCAAAGTGCTAGGATTACAAGCATGAGTCACTGCGCCCAGATAGATATTTTCCTTTTTTAGTATTATATACTTACGTATTATTAACTGTTATTTTATCCATTTTTATTTCCTTTTTGTTGGTAGTACATAAGTTTAAAATCTAGTTTTCCTACAAAGTAATATTAAGGTTGGATTGCGATTAAACTAAAAAAGGTATTAACACCTCAGAAATAGTTTTTAATATCACAGAATGACTGTTGGTATCTGGTGTCTTTTAAGTTTTTGAGGAAAGGCTGAAGATGAGTTGAACTATGTCAGACAGATTGAAGAAGTTGTCAGTATTGTTATATGGAAATCATTGTTATTTATTTTTAGTATACTTAAGCTCAAACGTGAAAGAGATCTTTTAACCTCCAAAAAGGGTGACATGTGGCAAATGCAGCTTTGTAAAAGTTCATCTCAGAGGTCTATACCCACTTCTTCCCTTTAGTTTCCTCCATACCAGGAGTGGGAATTCCCTCTTACAGTAAATAATCTGAATTTCTTCAGCATCCATTCATGGCATTTCCACCATCCAACACTTACATAACTAATTTTCATTGTTAAATCCCTTATAATAAAATTCTATGGCTAGTTTCTATTGTCCTTATTGATCCCTGATCAATATACCCACATTGTTAAAAATTATTTATAAAATGATTTTGTACAATTCCTGGCCTTGAACTATACCCTTAGGCATATTGATAAAAACATTAATTCCATTTCTTCACAATGCCTGAAGCAAATGTATTTCAATGTATATTTGCTATCTAGTCAACCAAGTCTAAAATTACTCAGTATTCTGGGAAGATCATTATACAGAGCTGTCCTCAGAATAATTCTTTAAATTAGAAAGCATCATTAGTTTCTTTACGCCACATCTAGGTGTTAACAAAAATTATGTGATCCAATGCAATTATCCTCTTTCATTTACCGAATTTGATTTCAAATTACTTTTTAATTCTCTCCTATCCCAAAATGTTTACATGTAAAGGTTAGCAGAAGAGATAATTTTATAATGGACAAAAATAATCATTTTGAAAAAAGTGTGTATATGTCTTCCATTTTAAATTTATAATTTTAAATTTGAAATATAAAGCTTAAACTTACTTTTTATTACTCATATAATTCAAGATTCTCTGTCATAAGTACCCTCTAACCCATCTATACCAAAACCTCAAAACATTTAGATAGTTTTTATAACTCTGCTCTTCTTCAGGTTGAGCATTTCTTACTTCCTTTCACTTTTATAAAGAATTCTTATTACAGAAAAATGTATATGATGTAAAATTTTCCATGTTAACCATTTTTAAGTATGTAATTTGATGGGATTCATTACATGCTCAGTGCTGTGATACCACCATCACGGTCTATTTTCAAAAGGGCCTCCAAGCCAACAGTAGACACATGCACCTACCTGGCTAGTCCTTGCTGGCCCAGGCTCCAAGCCAGTACCAGTGCCTTTAGGTACCACATCAGTGCCTGCTAGTCTTAGGTTCACACTAGACCCTAAATACTTAGTGTCCAATCTGGCCCTAACACTAGGTCAGTCCTTATAATCCAAGTTTTAGAGGACCCAGATGTTCAGAAGACTCAGAGTTCCGGCCCACTCCATTAGATCCTGGTGCGAGGTTGGTCCCTATGGACCATGGCCCAGGACTATCCCTAAGGCTTCAACCTCCAAGCCAGCTCTTGTCAACCCATTTCAATGGTCCCAGGTCCCAGGCCCTTTATGGAACCTACAGATTTAGGATCAAAGGATCTCTCTCCCCAGCAACAGGTCAGCTTCTATGGACGCAGGCTTCAGATTGACTCTCACAGATACAGGCTTACCCTTGTGAACCTGAACTTCAGGCACATTTTTTGGTCTAATCAGGTCTACCCCACTGGATCCAGGCTTCATGCTCAACCCCACAGACCCAAGTGCCAGGCCAATCCAGGTACTGACTCAGGCCTCAGGCCAGCCTACAAATAGACTCAGGCAGCAAGCCAACCCCTGGACCACATTAGAAATTTTGAATGGGCTGGCTGGTGAAGCACTTTCTAAGGCAAACTCAGTTGGTAAAGACTAGAATAAGTTCCTACTTTTCTAAATGTACACACATAAACTTAAGGCACCAAGACACTTAAAACCTAAGAAGACCTAATACCACTGAAAGAGCACAATGATCTTTCTGTAGCTGAAGGTATATGAGCTACCTGACAAAAAACTCAAAATAATTGTTTCAATGAAGCACAGAAAATTTCAAAAAACTACAGGGAAACAATTCACTGAAATCTCAGAAACAATAAATGACCAAAATTATAAATTTAACAGAGAGATTAGAATTATTTTTTTGTTTCTGTTTCTTTCACTTGTATACTGCTAGCATTATGACAGACTCTTCTTTGGCCTCTAGAACCACAAGAGCTTCTTGTTACACTCTATAACCCATTCCGAGTTTTCCTGCTCCCGTACGTGATTTTTATAATTTGCATTCATTTTTTATGTTGTAAATTTCTACAAATTTATGTTGTAAATTTCTGGGTTTCGCAAATAATCATATCTTCTATGAGCTATGATAATATATTTTAATGTTAATATTTTATTCTTCATTATAATATAGACAATAGTTTTACTACTCTTCTAAAGTCCACTCTGCTTTCACCCTTGCCCTTTCCCTCCAAACTGAGAACCAACAATTTTTATCATCTCTATAGTTCTGTCTTTTCTAAAGAGTATTATATTATTGAAATCATAGAACATTTAGCAACTAGACACTGGTTTCTTTCACTTAAATATCTGTTTTTAAGAATTAACCACATCCCTATGTTCTTTAGATGGTTCATTTCTTTTTATCATTGGATATCTTTCTATCATGAAAAATTGTTAAATTTTGCCAATGTGTTTTTGTATCAATTTATATGATCATGTGATTTTTCTTCTTTACTCTGTTGATTGGGTGGGTTATATGATTTGATTTCCAAATGATGAATTAAGTTTCAATGCCTGAATAAATTTCATGTCATTGTATATTGTAGTGTATAATTCTTTTTATACTCTAATGCAGGGGTGGCGAACAAGTTTGACACAAAGAGCCAAAATTTTAAACTGTGAGAGTTAGAGAGCCACACCACGCAGTGACCTGCCAAAACAGACAAACACTCACACAAAAGCATATAATTTTAACAATAATATATTAAACAC